>JAJQKJ010002369.1:0-156982 GCA_029574335.1 Rana kukunoris | reverse complement strand
AAGGGTGACGTCACAATTGTGAAGCAAGGGTCGGCCCGTCCCAATTGTGAAGAAGAGCGTCGTTTCGTAATTGTGAAGAGGGAGATGTCACATCATTGTGAAGAAGGAGGGCGACGGCACAAATTGTGAAGAAGGGTGACGTCACAATTGTGAAGAAGGGCGACGTCACAATTGTGAAGAAGGGAGACGTCACAATTGTGTAAAAAGAGGCGCGCGTCACAAATTGTGAAGAAGGGCGACGTCACAATTGTATGAAGAAGGGTTGACGTCACAATTTGTGAAGAGGGCGACGTCACAATTGTGAAGAAGGGTGACGTCACAATTGTGAAGAAGGGCGACGTCACAATTGTGAAGAAGGGCGACGTCACAATTGTGAAGAAGGGTGACGTCACAATTGTGAAGAAGGGTGACGTCACAATTGTGAAAAGGGAGACGTCACAATTGTGGAAGAAGGGAGCGACGTCACAATTGTGAAGAAAGGGGGCGACGTCACAATTGTGAAGAAGGGCGACGTCACAATTGTGAAGAAGGGCGACGTCACAATTGTGAAGAAGGAGAACGTCACAATTGTGAAGAAGAGCGACGTCACAATTGTGAAGAAAGGGCGACGTCACAATTGTGAAGGAAGGGGACGTCACAATTGTGAAGAAGGGCGACGTCACAATTGTGAAGAAGGGAGACGTCACAATTGTGAAGAAGAGCGACGTCACAATTGTGAAGAAGGGCGACGTCACAATTGTGAAGAAGGGTGACGTCACAATTGTGAAGAAGGGCGACGTCACAATTGTGAAGAAGGGCGACGTCACAATTGTGAAGAAGGGGAGACGTCACAATTGTGAAGAAGGGCGACGTCACAATTGTGAAGAAGGGCGACGTCACAATTGTGAAGAGGGTGACGTCACAATTGTGAAGAGAGAGAGGGCACACATTTGTGAAGAAGGAGACGATCTAAACAATAAATCTAAACTAACAATTGGAGAAGGGGCGAGAAGACAATTGTGAAGAATGGTGACGGCACAATTGTGGAAAGGGCATTAATGGAGAAGGGGGAAACGTCACAATAACAGAAGAAAGATCATCACAATTGTGAAGAAGGGCGACGTCACAATGTGAAGAAGAAGTGGTGACGTCACAATTGTGAAGAAGGGCGACGTCACAATTGTGAAGAAGGGAGACAATTGTGAAGAAGACGTCACAATTGTGAAGAAGACGTCGACGTCACAATTGTGAAGAAGGGCGACGTCACAATTGTGAAGAAGTGGTGACGTCACAAGTGTGAAGATCACGTGCGAACGTTCACAATTGTGAAGAAGGGCGTCACGACACAATTGTGAAGAAGAGCGACGTCACAAATGTGAAGCGACGTCAATGTCGACGTCACAATTGTGAAGAAGGGTGACGTCACAATTGTGAAGAAGGGCGTCACAATTGTGAAGCGACGTCACAATTGTGAAGAAGGGAGACCGTGAAGACGACACAATTGTGAAGAAGGGTGAAGAAGAGCGACGTCACAATAATGTGCACAATTGTGAAGAAGGGCGACGTCACAATTGTGAAGAAGGGTGACGTCACAATTGTGAAGAAGAGCGACGTCACCATTGTGAAGAAGGGCACGATCACAATGTGAAGAAGGGGCGACGTCACAATTGTGAGAAGGGAAGGGTTGACGTCACAATTGTGAAGAAGGGCGTCACAATTGTGAAGAAGGGTCACAATTGTCCGGTTCGTGACGTCAAGTGAAGAAGTCACAATTGTGAAGATCACAATTGTGAAGAGGGCGACGTCACAATTGTGAAGCGACGTCACCGTCAATATCTGAGACCATCTTTTTACAGATGGAGACCAATCTACGGATTGGAAGACACTTCTTTAGATTTTTTTTAATGGTAGTGAGGGACAGAATAATGGAAACCCCATTAAGTGGAAAAAAAAGTAACTATACAGAACTATATGGAACTATTGCTAACTATAGGGAACTATACAGAAACTATTTCAAACTATATGTAACTATAAACCTATATCGAGCTATTCTTAGCTATACAGAACTATATGGAAATATTTTTAATTATAGGGAACTATACAGAACTATTCTTAACTATTTCAAACTATATGTAACGATTCTTACTATAAAGAAACTATATGGAACTATTCTTACTATACGAAACTATTTGGAACTATCCTTATCTATACGGAATTATATGGAACTATTCTTCGCTATATGAAACTTTACGGAACTATACAGAACTAGAAGGGTGTCAGCTGTCCCAAACTCTGGAGGATCTCATTAGACCAAGAGGGCCCGGGACTTGACTACATTTGGTATACTATAGAACTATGTCGAACTATTCTTAGCTATACGGAACTATACAGAATTATATGTAATTATACGGAACTATATGGAACTATACAGAATTATATGGAACTATACAGAATTATATGTAATTATACGGAACTATACAGAATTATATGGAACTATACAGAATTATATGGAACTATACAGAATTATATGTAATTAAACGGAACTATACAGAATTATATGTAATTATACGGAACTATACAGAATTATATGTAATTATATACGGAACTATACAGAATTATATGTAATTATATGGAACTATACAGAATTATATGGAACTATACAGAATTATATGTAATTTTTACGGAACTATACAGAATTATATGTAATTATACGGAACTATACCGAATTATATGTAATTATATGGAACTATACAGAATTATATGGAACTATACAGAATTATATGGAACTATACCGAATTATATGTAATTATATGGAATTATACAGAATTATATGGAACTATACAGAATTATACGGAACTATATGGAACTATACAGATTTATATGTAATTATATGTAACTATACAGAATTATATGTAATTATATGGAACTATACGGAATTATATGGAACTATACAGAATTATATGTAATTATATGGAACTATACAGAATTATATGGAACTATACAGAATTATATGTAATTATACGGAACTATACAGAAATTATATGTAATTATACGGAACAATACAGAATTATATGTAATTATATGGAACTATACAGAATTATATGGAACTATACAGAATTATATGGAACTATACAGAATTATATGTAATTATATGGAACTATACCGAATTATATGTAATTATAATGGAATTATACAGAATTATATGGAACTATACAGAATTATACGGAACTATATGGAACTATACAGAATTATATGTAATTATATGGAACTCTATACAGAATTATATGTAATTATATGGAACTATACGGAATTATATGGAACTATACAGAATTATATGTAATTATATGGAACTATATGGAACTATACAGAATTATATGTAATTATACGGAACTATACAGAATTATATGTAATTATACGGAACTATACAGAATTATACGGAACTATACAGAATTATATGTAATTATATGGAACTATACAGAATTATATGGAACTATACCGAATTATATGTAATTATACGGAACTATATGAAACTATACAGAATTTTATGGAACTATAGAGAATTATATGGAACTATACAGAATTATATGGAACTATACAGAATTTTATGGAACTATACAGAAATTATATGTAATTATATGGAACTATACCGAATTATATGTAATTATACGGAACAGAATTATATGGAACTATAGAGAATTATATGAAACAGAATTTTATGGAACTATGTACAGAATTATATGTAATTATAGAATTATATGGAAACTATACTATAGAGAATTATATGGAACTATACAGAATAATATGTTTATACGGAACAATATGAACTAACTATACAGAATTATATGTAATTATATGGAACAGAATTATATACTATAGAGAATTATATGGAATTATATGGAACTATACAGAATTATATGTAATTATATGGAACTATACGGAATTATATGGAACTAACTATACAGAATTATATGGAACTATACAGAATTATATGAAACTATACAGAACTATATGGAACTATACAGAACTATATGGAACTATATGGAACTATAAAGAATGTTATGTAATTATATGAACTACTATAAACTATACAGAATTATATGGAACTATACAGAATTATATGGAACTATACAGAACTATATGGAACTATATGGAACTATACAGAATGTTATGTAATTATATGGAACTATACGGAATTATATGGAACTATACAGAATTATATGTAATTATATGGAACTATACGGAATTATATGGAACTATACAGAATTATATGTAATTATATGGAACTATACGGAATTATATGGAACTATACAGAATTATATGGAACTATACAGAATTATATGAAACTATACAGAACTATATGGAACTATACAGAACTATATGGAACTAACTATATGGAACTATACAGAATGTTATGTAATTATATGAAACTATACAGAATTATATGGAACTATACAGAATTATATGGAACTATACAGAACTATATGGAACTATATGGAACTATACAGAATGTTATGTAATTATATGGAACTATACAGAATTATATGGAACTATACAGAATTATATGGAACATTACACAGGGAGGCGGAGCCTCAGGAATGAAAAAAAAAAAACACACAGACAAGTCAACAGTATCAACAATTTATTGCAATAAAAACAGCAGTAGAATATGATTTGATATTTATTTTCAAGTGCCTCGTACCCTTCCCCCCCCCCCATTCCCTCCCCCTCCCCCCCATACAGTTACATATTTTAACCCTTTTTGACATGCACAGGTCGTGCCGCAAAAACACATTTCAAGAGGTACAGAAAAAAAAAAAAAGCGTTAAATATAAACGGCTGAGCTCCAGTTCTTGCCACTTTCAGCCCTGCAATGCCTCCCCGCTTCCTCACGGCGCCTACAAAACGGCGGAAGAAGCGAAACGCCATGAACCGCCAAATCTCCCACATAAGGTCCGGCTGAAATAAATATAAAATTCGAGACCTTCGCTCATACTAGCGGCAGAGCTTTTGTCAGAGGAAAGGCCGAAGGGGGTCCTTTTTTTATTTTTACGGTCAGTGATCCTTTCTATCGTAAAACGCATTTATAAGACGCAGTCAAGAAATGCGCGGTTAATGGAAGCGGTAATGGAAGACGGAGGATGGGGGACGCACATGAGGTAAGATAACAAAAAAAAAAGCAGCTGATCTGTAAGAGGAGACTCTAAGTGCAACAACCCCGCCCCCCCTTCCTCCTCCCCCCTCCCCCGGGGGCGATTCAGAGACGTATAGGCGGATATCGTTTTACCGAAAGGGCTTTTCCGAACGGGATTCCTGCGGCTTAAAGGGAAGCTACAGAGGAACTCGATCCGGCCCTAAAAATAAACGTCTTCTACGAAGGAGCGGAGACATCGGATATCGTCTTCGCCGAAATGCTGGGAGTCCATTTACAGGCCGCCGCCGAGGGGTCTTAGCTTAGATCGATCTTTCTTTGTGCGTAACGACGCGGCTATCGAAAAAACGGGCCAATTCAGCAGTTTACTGCCCAATGGGAAAAAAAAAACCAAGATGGCGGAAATTTGGGTGCGGGAGGATTCAGAGAGGAGCGTGCAATCTGATCCTCGACGGCCCTGGCAGTTGTTTGTGGCGTACACTACAGATTAAAGACTTTCCAAAATGGTGGAAGATGTTCCAATTGGACCCATTCCATTTGGCGCCAGACACTCCCTTCCTGGTCTTCTATTGGGGAACCCAGGCAGCCATGTTTCAAACTGACTCAGTACAATCCCTTCTAAGGGTGCCAGGGCCGTCTGATCCTCGACGGCCCTGGCAGTTGTTTGTGGCGTACACTACAGATTAAAGACTTTCCAAAATGGTGGAAGATGTTCCAATTGGACCCATTCCATTTGGCGCCAAACACTCCCTTCCTGGTCTTCTATTGGGGAACCCAGGCAGCCATGTTTCAATCTGACTCTATACAATCCCTTCTAAGGGTGCCAGGGCCGTCTGATCCTCGACAGCCTGGCAGTTGTTAGTGGCGTACTGACCAAAGGTTTTCCAAAATGGTGGAAAATGTTCCAATTGGACCCATTCCATTTGGTGCCAGACACTCCCTTCCTGGTCTTCTATTGGTGAACCCAGGCTGCCATGTTTCAATCTGACTCTATACAATCCCTTCTAAGGGTGCCAGGGCCGTCTGATCCTCGACAGCCCTGGCAGTTGTTAGTGGCGTACTGACCAAAGGTTTTCCAAAATGGTGGAAGATGTTCCAATTGGACCCTTTCCATATGGCGCCAAACACTCCCTTCCTGGTCTTCTATTGGGGAACCCAGGCAGCCATGTTTCAATCTGACTCGAAACAATCCCTTCTAAAGGTGCCACATTGAATGGGTGATTGAATGATCTTGATTGATGGATTTAACCAAAACGATGTCAAGACCTGCTTAAACATTTCAATTGAATTTATATCAAAACAGGTAGGCACCGCGCCCCCCCCCTCCCCCTTCCCCACAAGAGGGCTATTGGTAGATCAATAGAGGATTGTACAACCAGGTTGTAAGGTGAAAAACAAGAAGGGGGAGGTTTGGGACTTTAAATGGCCTGTTGGCTTGAATGGCCCATTGGCTCAACGGGTTTCGGCACCAATGTGTAAGTCGGAGGTTAGATTCTTTCCTTCCTCCGCACCCAAAATTGTCCTTTTTTCCCCATTTGTATTGTATTCAACCCCATTTAGAGAACCAGGAATACATTTTTATTGGCCCCTCATACGTATGTACAATGTTCTTTACAGATTACATGCATTTTCTCCTGGTGAGGCGATATGGTGGCCGAAATGCGTCGCGCCGACATGGCTAGAATGGCCCGACTCCACTAAGCCCTCCACCAAGAAGGCATTTGAGCCCTCTACCAAGAAGCCATTTTGAAATTCCGTTAGGTGACCTCTCTTTGTCCACCATCTAGAAACCATCTTGGAATCATTTCAGGTGACTCCACTAAGCCCTCCACCAAGAAGCCATTTTGGAATCCTGTTGGGTGACCTCACTGTGTCCACCATCTATAAACCATCTTGGAATCATGTTAGATAACTTTACCAAGCCCTGCACTAAGCAGCCATTTTGAATTCCTGCCAGGTGACCTCACTTCTCCAACCACCCTAGAAGCCATTCTGAAGTCCTGTGACCCCCACTAAGCCATCTATGGTGAGACATGTAAACACATCAAGCTCTCCATGTAGAAACCATCTTAAAAATCCTGTCAGATGACTCCACTGAGCCCCCCACCATGAATCCACTATAGATTCTAGTTATGTGACTTTACTGAGCCCACCATGGAATCCTGTCAGGTGAATCTACTAAGCCCTCCACCAAGAAGCCATTTTGGAATCTTGTTGGTTGACCCCACTATGTCCACCATCTATAGACCATCTTGGAATCCAGTCAGGTGACTCCACTAAGCCCTTCACCAAGAAGCCATTTTGGAATCTTGTTGGATGACCCCACTATGTCTACCATCTATAGACCATCTTGGAATCCAGTCAGATGACTCTACTAAGCCCTTCACCAAGAAGCCATTTTGGAATCTTGTTGGATGACCCCACTATGTCCACCATCTATAGACCATCTTGGAATCCAGTCAGGTGACTCTACTAAGCCCCCCACCATGAATCCACTATAGATTCTAGTTATGTGACCTTACTGAGCCCACCATGGAATCCTGTCAGGTGAATCTACTAAGCCCTCCACCAAGAAGCCATTTTGGAATCTTGTTGGATGATCCCACTATGTCCACCATCTATAGACCATCTTGGAATCCAGTCAGGTGACTCCAATAAGCCCTCCACCAAGAAGTCTTTTTGAAATCTTGTTGGATGACCCCACTATGTCCACCATCTATAGACCATCTTGGAATCCTGTCAGATGACTTCACTGAGCCCCCCACCATGAATCCACTATAGATTCTAATTATGTGACTTTACTGAGCCCACCATGGAATCCTGTCAGGTGAATCTACTAAGCCCTCCACCAAGAAGCCATTTTGGAATCTTGTTGGTTGACCCCCACTATGTCCACCATCTATAGACCATCTTGGAATCCAGTCAGGTGACTCCACTAAGCCCTCCACCAAGAAGCTATTTTGGATTCCTGTCAGATGACCTCACTCCTTCCAACTGTTCTGAAGTTCTGTGACCCCGCTAAGCCATCCATGAAGAAGCCATTTTGGATTCCTATCATGTGATACCAACTAAGCTCCTACCAATTTACCTCATGGAGTCCAATGCCTAGTAGCCTTTTCGAGGCCTGTCAGTCTCCTGAACAATCTAGCAGCCATTTTAAAATCTTGGCAGTCTACCTTATAACACAGCAGCCGTTGTGAAGCCCTGCCAGTCTACCTCAAGGAACCGATAAACCAGGCGCCAATTTGCTACAGAAGCCATTTTGGGAATCCCACCAATCTCTCCTCACCAATTCCTGTCAGGCTGCCTCGTGGAAACCAACGTACGACAGACATTCTGTAATTCTACCAACCACCTCGGACTCTACCACATGATGACCTGTCTAGGCCACGCAGCTCACTACGACAGACATGATCCTACCAATCATCTCGGACTCTACCACATGCTAACCTGTCTAGGCCACGCAGCTCACTACACAGCAGCCATTTTGGAATCCCACCAATCTCTCCTCACCAATTCCTGTCAGGCTGCCTCGTGGAAACCAACGTACGACAGACATTCTGGGATTCTACCCATCATCTTGGACTCTACCACATGATAACCTGTCTAGGCCACGCAGCTCACTACGACAGACACGATCCTACCAAACATCTCGGACCCTACCACATGATAACCTGTCTAGGCCACGCAGCTCACTACGACAGACACGATCCTACCAATCATCTTGGACTCTACCACATGATAACCTGTCTAGGCCACGCAGCTCACTACGACAGACATGATCCTACCAATCATCTCGGACTCTACCACATGATAACCTGTCTAGGCCACGCAGCTCACTACGACAGACATGATCCTACCAATCATCTCGGACTCTACCACATGATAACCTGTCTAGGCCACGCAGCTCACTACGACAGACATGATCCTACCAATCATCTCGGACTCTACCACATGATAACCTGTCTAGGCCACGCAGCTCACTACGACAGACATGATCCTACCAATCATCTCGGACTCTACCACATGATAACCTGTCTAGGCCACGCAGCTCACTACGACAGACACGATCCTACCAATCATCTCGGACTCTACCACATGATAACCTGTCTAGGCCACGCAGCTCACTACGACAGACACGATCCTACCAATCATCTCGGACTCTACCACATGATAACCTGTCTAGGCCACGCAGCTCACTACGACAGACACGATCCTACCAATCATCTCGGACTCTACCACATGATAACCTGTCTAGGCCACGTAGTTTACTACACGGCAGACATTTTGAATCATATGTGTATAGAACATACTCCATCACCATGTATTTGCTAGGCTTGCTAGGGGTTGACTTGCTAGGGGTTGTAGATAGACATCATGGCTGCCTTGTCTTGACATCATAAGCTGCTCGCCCTTGCCTTAAAGCTATGGTAAGAACGCACCACTCAGCGATGTATGGAAACATTGCAATGGAGTCCAAATTTCCAACAACCGCCCCACCCCCCCCCCCCCACCCAGTAATGTAAATTACATTCCAGCCTACGTGCCATGACGCCTTTTTTCCCCCCCGATCAGCCGTAAAAAAATTCTTACCCGCAAGACAGTAGCAAGAACCTGAGCCATGCAAAAAATAAAGACGTATTCAGCGCTATTTAAAGTGTACCTGTCACCCAACGAAGGCCATTTTGCTCGCCATGAGAAAAGCAGCTTATTCATTTGCTAGGAACCAGTGAGACCCACCGGGGAGGGGGGGGGGGGGCACAAGATGCTCAGTGCCTCGGCGATCTGGCCGACTTCCAGCAAAAGAAATTGGCTCAGTTTCACAAAATGGTCGTCGCCATGGCAACTGGTACAGGAGATTCCTTCCAGAAACGGCATCGTCGTGAACGCGGTATTACAGTCGTGTTAGCTTCGTGTTTACATTATTTTTTTTTCTCTTTCCAACGGAAATATAAAGTTAAATATGACATCGAGACCATCAAGGAAGAACGTAAAAAGGGCACGGAGCGTAAACCGCATTCCCCCGTCACCCAACCGCCCCGATAATACACAGAGACCGCCAATGAGAGTGACAAAGGAGACTTAAGAAGAATCAGACGGAAGCTGACACCGAGAAAAAGGAAAATATTAGAGGGGCTGGTATACCCTGCCACAAGAGTTGTGCCACGGGCATCTTCAGTCCACCCAATGGCAAGATCAAGCCTTTAAAAGGGTAACTCTACTTTGAATCGGATTTGATACGGCAACCTGGGCAGCATTTTTACACGGCATCAACTTTGTTCCTTTTTCGGCCCATACGGGTTCTTGAAGCCTTGCACCTAAAGGGCGACCTTCTGAGGTCCTCCCTGCTGCCATGAATGTTGACCTTAAAGGTGGCATATCAGATACCTAACATGGCCCCCGGGAGGAGAACTTTCACCTCGTGGCCCACTTGCACTTCCAGAGCCTGCACAGGCCTAAGGGAACCCCAAAAAAAGCTGATCCTTTTCACTGCCGGTCACGCGCCTGACCAGGAAAAAGACCTGGGTTCAAGTCTTTAAAGCCAGGGGCTGTGTGACAGAGGAGCCCTTCACGGAGACCGCCTGAAGTGGAGCTGATCTGTGTCTTAACCAGGGGATGGACTGACCATTCGTGCACTCGGCACTGCCCGTGGGTCCCATGTCACTAGGGGGCCACATCAGGTTTGCCAGGCTCAGTAAAATCAGGGACAGTATGTAAAATTCTGTGTTTTTTTACATTTGTCCCTGATATGTCCGATACCGACATGCTTTTGATGTAAAAATCCTGAGATTTTAGCAGTTCTACCTCTGCACTGCCTCCTGGTGTGGTGGCCATCTGTAAGCCAAGGGGCCCCATAATCTTCTATTGCCCGGGGGCCCCATGAGTTGTCAGTCCGCCCCTGGTCTTAACCTTTACTGCTGTAGGTCGGCTGGCACCTGTTCCACAAGCTTGTGTTCAGCTCTGGCTGCGCTCAGCAGCTATGGGTGTCGCCGGCTTCACCTGTTGCCTAATATATCCTTCCTTCCTGCTACTTCCTGTCCAGCCCCCCCCCCCCATGTTCCTCGCTATTTAAATTCCACTCTGGTTGCTTGAGCAACCCTTGTTCCTGAGCACCCTTCCTGTAACCTGCTTAACCTGACTTCTCGTGAACTGATCTCTTGTGTACCAGACTCGGCTAGTTCTCCTGATCACGTTGTCTGCTGCCCACCCTGACCTTGGCTCGCTATCCGGCTCTCCTTTTGCTTCCTTCGACTGTGTCTTCCGATACTCTCCTCGCGAGCAGGGTGAACCTGGGGGTAGTGACCTGGGGCCAGCACGCAGCTAAGCCCAAACCCCTCGTAAAGGGGGGTCCCTGTCAGAATACCATCTGGCCCTTAGATTCCACTGCCCTGGGTGATCCCATGTCACCTGGTGGGCTCACATCAGTAGCGTTGTAACAAACGATCTGCTGTCAGAGTATTGAGGAGTTTGCACCATCAATTCAGATTCCTCCATTTAATCCTCTAATCCAGGGGTCTCCAAACTGCGGCCCAAGGGCCAGATGTGCCCCTTTGCTAGCCTTAATCCGGCCCTTGGGGCACAATTTCTTCCACTGATAGGAGGCACTATTCCTCCCACTGACACCAACAATGGGGCACTATATCTTCCATGGAAACCCATGATGGGATACTATTCCTCCTAATAGGGGGAATACCAACCCTCCTATTGACCACCAACCCTGAGACCATATTGATTCGCACTGATGCTGGGCCTGTGACATTTTATGCCCCTGCTGGCCACAATACGGCCCCCCCTAAAGTCTGAAGGACAATAAAGTGGCCCTTTGTTTGCAAAGTTTGGAGACCCCTGCACCAGGTGGTCTCAGATCAGGGCTCAGACTGCACATGGCACCCCTATAAGCCAAAGAGCCGAGGGCTGGAACTTTACAAAATGGCCTTCCTAAGAACGCTCCCCTGAAGGACACCTTTAATAAGGCAAAAGGGCACAATAATGATTGGAATTCACCCCTCTCTGGTGCATTCCGACTGGCCCCTGGGATCTGTAGTGCTGCTGGGGGGGTTATTTTGGAAACACTGTAGGAAAAAAAAAAGTACGCCTCCCAGAATGCACAGGGAAGCGCGACACATAAACACAATTCACAACAACTGGACCGTCCTAGATCCGGGTGACTCGCTATGCAAGCAGCCACAAAAGACAAGTTCCTATAGAAGTTTGGCACTCGTGGAAGAACTCCGTTCACCTCCTAGGCTGCCATATTATTTGTAACCCCCTTCAATACCAAAGCATTACCCCCCCCCCCCCTTCCCCTTAGGCGGCCGGCAAAACCGTACAGCGAAACTCAACCACCATCAACGTCCGCTAACAGGGGGGGGGGGACTGATCGTTCGGCCTAAGCTTGTGACGGGTCATCCCACCACCTCCACATTAAGGAAGCTAACAGTTACACACGCACAAAAAGGATAATAAAGTAAAAACAAACAAACAAAAAAAGAGGAAGTAGTTAAAAATATTCATAACAAAAAACACAAATTCTCTGCCACGGGAAACCGAAAAAAAAAAAATACAACAAATTCTTCTTTTAAAAAAATACAAATCGTAATTCTTTCTCCTTTTATAGTACCTTAAATTTTTCATATATATATATATTTCTTTTTTTTTTTTAAATAACAAAAACAAATAAGAGGAACACGCGATATTGCACGGCTAAAAATTGTTTCTTTTTTTTTTGCTGTTTTTTTTTTGTGTTTTTTTTTTTATCCATTCGTCAAAAGAATGTTACATCGTCAAAACAGTTCTTGCATGCAAAGGTGCACAGTATTCCACATATATATCTATTATATATGTATATTATTTTTTTTTTGCAAGGTTAAATCATGTAAACAGTATATGAAGCAGAGCGAGCGGAAGCAAGCGCTCTGTCAGGAAATTCAGATATATGTTCGACAAAATTTTTTTTTAAAATAAAAACATTTTTTATATATATATATATATATATTTTATTTATTTTTTACTTTCCCAAAGTATACTTGTTACCATTTTCAAGGCTCTTTTTCGAGTTCACTGGAAACTTGTTGGCATCAAAAGTTACAATAAACAGATCCACCGTCCAGCGAAAAAAAAAAAAAAATAGTTGGTGACAAGTATACTTTTACCCAAAGGTGAGTGAACGGAACCGCGCCAGCCCGAAATCGCCATATTTGCGACGAAAAAAAAAAAAATATCACCTTATCTAGCTAGATTCACAGTATTTTTTTTAAATCTCTTGATGCCCACGTATCGCAAATCTCTTGATGCCCACGTAACGCAAAGCTCTTGATGCCCACGTAACGCAAAGCTCTTGATGCCCACGTAACGCAAATCTCTTGATGCCCACGTAACGCAAATCTCTTGATGCCCACGTAACGCAAAGCTCTTGATGCCCACGTAACGCAAAGCTCTTGATGCCCACGTAACGCACATGCGTGGCAGTGAAAAGGGCGCGTTTACGCCCACGCCCACACATTCCACTCAGATTCTTGCCCACGTAACGCAAAGCTCTTCATGCCCACGTAACGCAAAGCTCTTCATGCCCACATAACGCAAAGCTCCTAATGCCCATGTAACGCAAAGCTCTTCATGCCCACGTAGCGCAAATCTCTAGATGTTCACGTAACGCAAAGCTCTTCATGCCCACGTAACGCAAAGCTCTTGATGCCCACGTAACGCAAATCTCTTGATGCCCACGTAACGCAAATCTCTAGATGTTCACGTAACGCAAAGCTCTTCATGCCCACGTAACGCAAAGCTCTTGATGCCCACGTAACGCAAAGCTCTTGATGCCCACATAACGCAAAGCTCTTGATGCCCACATAACGCAAATCTCTTGATGCCCATGTAACGCAAAGCTCTTCATGCCCACGTAACGCAAAGCTCTTCATGCCCACGTAACGCAAAGCTCTTGATGTTCGCGTAATGCAAAGCTCTTGATGTTCGCGTAATGCAAATCTCTTGATGCCTACTTAATTCAAATCTCTTGATGCCCACGTAACGCAAAGCTCTTGATGCCCACGTAACGCAAATCTTTTGATGCCGACGTAACGCAAAGCTCTTGATGCCCACGTAACGCAAATCGCTTGATACCCATGTAACGCACATGCGTGGCAGTGAAAAGGGCGCGCTTTAACGCCCACACATTCCACTCAGATTCATGTATGGGTGGCAGAAGTTTCTGTACTGAGAGAGTGTTCACTGTCCACTCCCAAAACAGACACTGAGCTGTCAAAAAACAGCACCTGGTGTCGGCGGGACCAGCTCCCAGTCACGTGGCCAAGGTGACAGCCAATCAAAATGATCACATGACTAGTCAGACCATTCCACCCCCCTGGGTGTAATAGCCCAAACAACAGGACGCCAGGTTGGGTGGGAAGGTGGTAACCTTACTAGACCAATATTGCCCTCCCCTACGTGTCGAGGCCTGCCCACATTACGTTACGTTACATCACGTAACGCAAAGCTCTTGATGCCCACGTAACGCAAATCTCTTGATGCCCACGTAACGCAAATCTCTTCATGCCCATGTAACGCAAATCGCTTGATACCCATGTAACGCACATGCGTGGCAGTGAAAAGGGCGCGCTTTAACGCCCACACATTCCACTCAGATTCATGTATGGGTGGCAGAAGTTTCTGTACTGAGAGAGTGTTCACTGTCCACTCCCAAAACAGACACTGAGCTGTCAAATAACAGCACCTGGTGTTGGCGGGACCGGCTCTCAGTCACGCGGCCTAGGTGACAGCCAATCAAAATGGTCACATGACTAGTCAGACCATTCCACCCCCCTGGGTGTAATAGCCCAAATAACAGGTCGCCAGGTTGGGTGGGAAGGTGGTAACCTAACTAGACCAATATTCCCTCCCCTGCGCGTTGCGGCCTGCCCACGTTCACTCACCTCTGGCTTTAAGCAGCAGTCAAGATTTTTCACTCTTTTAAATAATTGTCGTGCTGTATAGTACAGTGATAAGGAGGAGCCCCAAAAAGTATGATCTATAGGCGAAAGACATGCTGATCTAATAATCAAACTGACTTTCCCTCACTCTGTCTGGAAGAGCCCAATGGAACTTCCAGAGCCTGCAACAGGCCTTTAGGGAACAGTAAAATACGAAAAGCTGATTGTTTTCACTGGCCAGCCAGGCCATATCAAGCTGACCAGAGAGGTGCAAAAAAAAAGGCAGAGGTCCGCCTTTTCAGAAGGCCAGAGGCTGTGTGACAGCTCAACCCTTCTCTGAGATCTTTGGAAACAATTAGAGTACTGAAAGGTTTGCGCAATTGATTAAGATTCCTGTGAGCATCTCCAGAAGAATCTCCCCTGAGACCCCCAACCATCTCAGCACGGGTGATCTCAGATAAGGGCTCAGGCTGCACACAGCACCCCTATCAGTTAACAAACAAAGGGTTCTAGAGTTAACAAACTACCTCTCTATGTAAATTGGGAAGAGCGCTCCACTAATGGTCAACTTAGATAAGGCAAAGAGCTCAATCATCCATAATGATAGGAATTCATCCTTTTATCCTAGAACTCTTTCAAGGTTTTGGAGACCTAGACTGCTCTTTACTAATGCGACTAATGAGCTGTGGAACCATTTTAGAATCCTGAAAAGGCTCTGGCAAAAGGAACGGCCTATGGCTTAAGTCAAAGAAGACCAGGCTTGAGACTTGGAACATGTCCTACAAGCCATCACTGGCCATGATGGATTGCAATCACAGGCCACGTACAAAGCTATTCCAAGCAAGCAGTCGGGGAAAGGATCTGGCCAATGTGTTGGCTACGATAGCAAAAAGTTGCAATCATAACAATGAGAGCCAATTTCAATCTGACCTTCTTGAGGTCTAGCCTGCTCTGAACTAAGGTGGCAAACAAGCCATTTTAGGCTCACAAAGGGCTTTGGCCTTTAGATTTTTTGGACAAGATTAAAAATAAGATACACAGCGCAAAATGAAACAGCATATGGCTTAGTCAAACAGGCCTGAGACTTGCAACATGTCCTACAAACCATTGCTGGCCATGACGGCTACCACAGCAAAAAGTTGTGTTGGGTGTTGGCTACCATACCAAGAAGTTCCAATCATAGCAATGAGAGCCAATTTCAATCTGACCTTCTTGAGATGTAGCCTACTAAGGTGACAACCAAGCTGTGGAACTATTTTAGGCTCACAAAGGGCTCTGACCTTTAGATTTTTGGACATGATTAAATCTTGTCCAATCGTGTCCTCTGGCTTAGTCAAACAGGGCAATTATAGCTATGTGAGACAATTCCAATTTGACCTTCTTGGCCCTCTTGACTTGACCAGTGCTGTCATTGACATTGTTGGCCATGTCAGCTACCATAGCAAAAAGTTGCAATCATAGCAATGAGAGCATTTTTAATCTGAACTTCTTGAGATCCAGCCAACAAGCCATAGGACCATTTTTAGGCTCACAAATGGTTTTGGCCTTTAAAATTTTTGGAGAAGCTTAAAAACTAATCTGACCTTATTGGCCCTCTCTGACCCATGACAGCTACCATAGCAAAGAGTTGCAATCATAAGAGCAATTTTATTCTGACTTTCTTGAGATCCAGTCTGCTCTTTACTACAAGCTGTGGGACCATGTTTAGGCTCATAAAAGGGTTTTGGCCTTTAGATTTTTGGACAAGCTTAAAAACTAGATGCACAGTACAAAAGGAAAGGTCAAAACCGCCCCAAGACTTGGAACATGTCCTACAAACCAGCGTTGGCCATAATGGCTACATAGCAAAAAATTGCAATTATAGCTATGTGAGCCAATTCCAATTTGACCTTCTTGGCCCTCTTGACTTGACCAGTGCTGTCTATTCTGACTTTCTTGAGATCCAGCCTGCTCTTTAACAAGATGACAAACAAGCTGTGGGGCAATTTTTAGGCTCACAAAGGGGTTTTGGCCTTTAGATTTTTGGACAAGCTTAAAAACTAGATGCACAGCACAAAAAGAAAGGTCTGTGGCTCAGTCAAAACCCCCCCAAGACTTGGAACATGTCCTACAACAAACCATTGTTGGCCATGACGGCTACCATAGCAAAAAATTGCAATTATAGCTATGTGAGCCAATCCCAATTTGACCTTCTTCAAAACCCCGACATGCTCAATCCCAACTGGCCATGACAGATGGCAACCACAGGCCATGTACCAAGCTGTTCCATGCAGACAGTCAAGGACAATATCAGGCCAAAGTGTTGGCTACCATAGCAAAAAGTTGCAATCAAAACAAAGAGAGCAATTTCGATCTGACCTTCTTGGCCCTCTTGACTTGACCAGTGCCGGACATTAACTGGTATAATCTTTAAAAAAATACTTTTGCACGCTTTTTGTCTTTCAACAGCTTTCCAACTGAAACCCCCAACGTGCTCAACCCCAACTGGAAGACCTTAAAGTTAAACCAAATTTGCTTTACTTTGTACAAAATAAGGAAAAAAAAAAAATATTCTCAACGTTTCGTAAAACAACAAAAAGTTTTGTAGCACCCGCCAACCCCTCATTTCAAAAGTGCACATGTACAGCTGCCGTAGAGAAGGCTCCCTACTGCCGGGGGGGGGGGGGGGGGGGAGGGGTCAGAGGTAAAAAGGGAAAAGGAGGCTAAGCTTAGGAAGATCATGAACTTTGGGAAATTATCTCACGGTATCATGCAGCACGACCGAGTACCAACCGGTAACTCCAAAGTCTTCAAACACTGAGAAAAAAATAAATAAAAATGAACACAATGGTTTTTATCCCAAAAAAAACAAAAACAAAAAAAGCGGGCACATTCGCCAGTAGATATGGAATCTGCGATAACTGGCAACGCGCCCCTTTTTTTTTTTTGGACAGAGGACCCTTCAGTTCATTGCGCCCCGGCTACGGCAGGGTTTCCCGGGTCGGTGTCCGCGTTGGCAAATCTCCTTCGGACGTAAGAATAATAGAAGACGGCTGTCCCCAAAAATCTCTTTTATGAGCAACCCACGCCCCCCTCCCCCCCCCCCCCCACGGCTGGTTAACTTTTTTTTTTGAAGCCCCCACAAGTCAATGTTCGTTTTTTTTTTCAGAGGCAAAAAAAAAAAAACAGCTGCCACCGAGATGTAAAACGGTTGTTGGGGGGGGCACAGAAACCCCTAAAAAAAGATGACCTAGTGAGGATATTTTTTTAAACCAAATCTCTCCATTTTTTTTTGTTTCTTTCTCCTTCTTTGATCCACCTCCGCTCTTCCGGGACGGGGGGGGGGGGGTTCTTCTCCCCGGCGCCCCCCCCCCCGAGAGTTGTGTTGCTGTGGTTGATATGAGCTGTGAGATTTTGTTGATGGCAGGACGCAAATCTGGCTTAATTCGATTCTTTGTCGACTAGTCGTATTATTATTATTTATTATTTTCTTAAAAAGATCCTTTCTTCGAAGCGTTTAGACGGCGGGAGGGGCCTTCTCGGACATGAGGGCGGCTTCATCTTCTTCTTCCACCACTAGAAAAAGTAGGACAGGGTTAGGGGGGTGGCTCTTTGTTTCCATGGTGTTCAGCTGCATCTACATCCTAATACAAAAATTCAATCAAAAAATTCCTCTCCACACAAGGTACGGCTTACATAGGGGGGATCTGAGCAGGAAAAAACGCTAGTCGCCCCAGGGCCGTCTTTTAAGCAGGACAAAGGGGGCAGCTGTCATTGTTGTGGGGCCCAGGGCAGCTGCAGTCTCTGACCATCTCCTGTACTACATCTGCAGTCTCTGACCATCTCCTGTACTATGTCTGCAGTCTCTGACCCTATCCTGTATCATGTCTGCAGTCTCTGACTATCTCCTGTACTATGTCTGCAGTCTCTGACCAGCTCCTGTACTACATCTGCAGTCTCTGACCAGCTCCTGTACTACGTCTGCAGTCTCTGACCATCTGCTGTACTATGTTTGTAGTCTCTGACCATCTCCTGTACTATGTCTGCAGTCTCTGACCAGCTCCTGTACTACGTCTGCAGTCTCTGACCATCTCCTGTACTATGTCTGCAGTCTCTGACCAGCTCCTGTACTACGTCTGCAGTCTCTGATCATCTCCTGTACTATGTCTGCAGTCTCTGACCATCTCCTGTACTATGTTTGCAGTCTCTGACCATCTCCTGTACTATGTCTGCAGTCTCTGACCAGATCCTGTTCTATGTCTGCAGTCTCTGACCATCTCTTGGACTATGTCTGCAGTCTCTGACCACCGCTTGTATCATGTCTGCAGTCTCTGATCATCTCTTGTATCATGTCTGCAGTCTCTGACCATCTCCTGTACCATGTCTGCAGTCTCTAACCATCTCCTGTACTATGTTTGCAGTCTCTGATCATCTCCTGTACTATGTCTGCAGTCTCTGACCATCTCCTGTTCTATGTCTGCAGTCTCTGACCATCTCTTGGACTATGTCTGCAGTCTCTGACCACCGCTTGTATCATGTCTGCAGTCTCTGATCATCTCTTGTATCATGTCTGCAGTCTCTGACCATCTCCTGTACCATGTCTGCAGTCTCTAACCATCTCCTGTACTATGTCTGCAGTCTCTGACCATCTCCTGTTCTATGTCTGCAGTCTCTGACCATCTCTTGGACTATGTCTGCAGTCTCTGACCACCGCTTGTATCATGTCTGCAGTCTCTGATCATCTCTTGTATCATGTCTGCAGTCTTTGACCATCTCCTGTACCATGTCTGCAGTCTCTGACCATCTCCTGTACTATGTCTGCAGTCTTTGACCATCTCCTGTACTATGTCTGCAGTCTCTGACCATCTCCTGTACTATGTCTGCAGTCTCTGACCATCTCCTGTACTACGTCTGCAGTCTCTGACCAGCTCCTGTACTATGTCTGCAGTCTCTGACCATCTCCTGTACTATGTCTGCAGTCTCTGACCATCTCCTGTACTATGTCTGCAGTCTCTGACCAGCTCCTGTACTATGTCTGCAGTCTCTGACTAGCTCCTGTACTATGTCTGCAGTCTCTGACCAGCTCCTGTACTACATCTGCAGTCTCTGACCGTCTCCTGTTCTACCTCAGCAGTCTGTAACTGTAACAATGTGATAATAATAACTTTATCAAAAAGGGTCAGAGCATAGGTGACCTTAAAGTGACCACCCCCCCCCCCCCCCCACCAGCTGTAAAAAGTCCTGCGGACGCCAATGCCTCCAGATCATCTGTTTCTAGGGTGGGAAAGGACAGCTGACTTCTAAATTGACTGCCTCAAGGACTCTATGAAAGAAGTGAACAGTTGGCTTTGGGCCGAATCCTGGAAAAACATTCGATAGGCCAAATATAGGTGAAACTAGACCACCTGGTCTTCAGCCGGAATGGGAAAGGGTACAGAGGGGTCAGGTGACCTCAACATGGGCCAAACTTGGGGAGAATTGGACAAATTACCTCAGGCTGAAAAAATTGGGTTCAAGAAGACGGTCATCTTCTAGAGACGCTGAAAACAGGACATGGGGGGACGATTGTCCTCGAGGAGGGCGGAGTGAAGGCCGGAATGGTCCCCAGAAGCTCTGCTAGAAGAGATGTCCTCCAGGAGGACAGATATAGACCAGAACATGGGCCGATGACCTCCAGACTTGGATGGTGGTGGTCTCCATGGGCCGATGACCTCCAGACTTGGATGGTGGCGGCCTCCATGGGCCGATGACCTCCAGACTTGGATGGTGGCGGTCTCCATGGGCCGATGACCTCCAGACTTGGATGGTGGCGGCCTCCATGGGCCGATGACCTCCAGACTTGGATGGTGGCGGCCTCCATGGGACGATGACCTCCAGACTTGGATGGTGGCGGCCTCCATGGGCCGATGACCTCCAGACTTGGATGGTGGCGGCCTCCATGGGCCGATGACCTCCAGACTTGGATGGTGGCGGCCTCCATGGGCCGATGACCTCCAGACTTGGATGGTGGCGGCCTCCATGGGCCGATGACCTCCAGACTTGGATGGTGGCGGTCTCCATGGGCCGATGACCTCCAGACTTGGATGATGGCGGTCTGTTCTGAAGAAGTCTGGCTGACTCTGTCACACAGACGTCATGTGATTATTTATAACCAATGATAATGTGATGAGGTCATAGGAAGTTCCCGGGAATGATACTGCCAGTGTTCAATCAATATTCTTGGGGTGAAACAAAGGCCTCTTTAAGAGGGACACATGCTCTGTTTGGGGGTACAGATAGTATTGAGAGGGACACATGCTCAGTCTGGGGGTACAGATAGTATTGAGAGACACATGCTCTGTTTGGGGGTACAGATAGTATTGAGGAGGACACATGCTCTGTTTGGGGGTACAGATAGTATTGAGAGGGACACATGCTCAGTCTGGGGGTACAGATAGTATTGAGGGGGACACATACTCTTTTTGGGGGTGCAGATAGTATTGAGAGGGACACATACTCTGTTTGGGGGTACAGATAGTATTGAGAGGGACACATGCTCAGTTTGGGGGTACAGATAGTATTAAGAGGGAGACATGCTCTGGGGGTACAGATAGTATTGAGAGGAACACATGCTCAGTCTGGGGGTACAGATAGTATTGAGAGGAACATATGCTCGGTTTAGGGGTACAGATAGTATTGAGAGGGACATATGCTCTGTTTGGGGGTACAGATAGTATTGAGAGGGGCAAATGCTCTGTTTGGGGGTACAGATAGTATTAAGAGGGACACATGCTCTGTTTGGGGGTACAGATAGTATTGAGAGGGACACATGCTCTGTTTGGGGGTACAGATAGTATTGAGAGGGACACATGCTCTGTTTTGGGGTACAGATAGTATTGAAAGGGACACATGCTCTGTTTGGGGGTACAGATAGTATTGAGAGGGACACATGCTCTGTTTGGGGGTACAGATAGTATTGAGAGGGACATTCGCTCTGTTTTGGGGGTACAGATAGCTTTTAGAGGGACACATGCTCTGTTTGGGGGTGCAGATAGTATTGAGAGGAACACATGCTCTATTTGGGGGTGCAGATAGTATTAAGAAGGACACATGCTCTGTTTGGGGGTACAGATAGTATTAAGAGGGAGACATACTCTGTTTGGGGGTACAGATAGTATTGACAGGGACACGTGCTCAGTTTGGGGTATAGATAGTATTGAGAGGGACACATGCTCTGTTTGGGGGTACAGATAGCATTGAGAGGGACACATGCTCTATTTGGGGGTACAGATAGTATTGAGAGGGACACATGCTCTGTTTGGGGGTACAGATAGTATTGAGAGGGACACATGCTCTGTTTGGGGGTACAGATAGTATTGAGAGGAACACATGCTCTATTTGGGGGTGCAGATAGTATTGAGAGGGACACATGCTCTGTTTGGGGGTACAGATAGTATTGGGAGAGACACATGCTCTGTTTGGGGGTGCAGATAGTATTGAGAGGAACACATGCTCAGGTTGGGGGTACAGATAGTATTGAGAGACACATGCTCTGTTTGGGGGTACAGATAGTATTAATAGGGACACATGCTCTGTTTGGGGGTACAGATAGCATTGAGAGGGACACGTGCTCTATTTGGGGGTACAGATAGTATTGAGAGAGACACATGCTCTGTTTGGGGGTACAGATAGTATTGAGAGGAACACATGCTCTATTTGGGGGTGCAGATAGTATTAAGAGGGACACATGCTCTGTTTGTGGGTACAGATAGTATTGGGAGAGACACATGCTCTGTTTGGGGGTGCAGATAGCATTGAGAGGGACACATGCTCTGTTTGGGGGTACAGATAGTATTGAGAGGGGCACATACTCTGTTTGGGGGTACAGATAGTATTGAGAGGGACACATGCTCTGTTTGGGGGTGCAGATAGCATTGAGAGGGACACATGCTCTATTTGGGGGTACAGATAGCATTGAGAGGGACACATGCTCTGTTTGGGGGTGCAGATAGCATTGAGAGGGACACATGCTCTGTTTGGGGGTGCAGATAGTATTGAGAGGGACACATGCTCTGTTTTGGGGTACAGATAGTATTGAGAGGGACACATGCTCTATTTGGGGGTGCAGATAGTATTGAAAGGGACATGTGCTCTATTTGGGGGTGCCTACACAATTATATGTTTGGGGGTGAAGGCAGACAGTATAATAGGAAGACACACATCACACATGTTTTAGGGTGCAATCAGAAGGGGAGCACACAGGCTAAGTCTGGGGGTGCAGTCAGAATTGGGGGGGGGTACACAGATTCATACAGAAGACTCACCTCTCTTGCTGCGCCCAATCTGGCCAAGTTTGGGGGGTCTCTTGCCGCCCCCCTGGCCAGAGCTGCCATAGAAGTTGCCGGTGTCCTGAAGGCGGCAGGTGAGGGGTATCTGGCCATCCCCCCCTCCGTCGGCATAATGCCCCCGCTGCTCGGCTTCACTGAAGGGCAGCACTTCGGACATGCTGACACCGATCACAGCCCACTCCGGAGGACGCTGATCACTCGCCACGGAGACCCCGATCACATCGTCCGGCTGGGGGAGCGGGGGGACCTGGAAGACGGAAGAGCTCCACAGTCAGGAAGGGGCAGGAAAAGGGTGAGCAGGGGGAGAACAAAATAAAGTAGGTAATGGGGAGGGGGCAGGGGGTAGTTAGGATGTATTTAGGGGGTAGTTTACATCGTCTGGAATTAGCCAATGCTGTGGTTTTGTGGCAGGTAGGTTGCATTAGCAGAAGAAGGTAAGGGTTAGGTTACCTAGCCTAGTGGGAGGGGGGTTGTTTACCTATAGGAAGGGTAGGGAGTAGGTTGCCTAGTTGGTGGGGGGGTTATGTGTTGAAAGGGTAGGAGATAGGTTACCTAGTCGGTGTTGAGGGGTTATTTTGGCGGCTATGTGTTGGAAGGGTAGGAGGTAGGTTGCCTAGACAGTGGGGGGCAGTTATGTGTTGGAAGTGCAGAAGGTAGGTTGCCTAGACAGTGGGGAGGTGGTTATGTGTTGGAAGGGTAGGAGGAAGAATGCCTAGACATTGGGGGGGGGGGGGCGGTTATGCGTTGGAAGGGCAGGAGGTAGGTTGCCTAGACAGTGGGGGGGTGGTTATGTGTTGGAAGGGTAGGAGGTAGGTTGTCTAGACAGTGAGGAGGGCGGTTATGTGTTGGAAGGGCAGGAGGTAGGTTGCCTAGACAGTGGGGGGCAGTTATGTGTTGGAAGTGCAGAAGGTAGGTTGCCTAGACAGTGGGGGGGGGGTGGTTATGTGTTGGAAGGGTAGGAGGTAGGTTATCTAGTGCTAGGAGACTAGGTTATGTATTACATGGACAGAAGGTAGGTTACCTATTGGTTGAGGGGTAGGTTACGTATTGGAAGGGTAGGAAGTATGTTACCTAGCGGTAGTGGAGTAGATTTAGTACTGGAAGGAATGGAGGTAAGTTACTAAGAGGAAAGGTGGTAGGTTACCCATTGGAAGGGTTGGAGGTTGATTACCTTGTAGGCGGGGGATAGGTTGTGTATTAGGGAGGTAGAAGGTGGGTTACCCAGTGGGAAGGGGTAGGTTACTTATTGGAAAGGTAGGTGATAGATTACCCAGTATGATGGAGGTAAGGTTTGTTTGGTAAGGTACAATGTAAGTTACCCAGTGAGAGGTGGTAAGTTGCACAGTGACAGGATAAGAGGTAGGTTACCTATTGGGTTGCTTTTTTGGAATTGATGATTGTAGGTTACCCAATGGGATGGGAGTAGGTTGCATAGTGTGTGTGTGTGTGTGTGGGGGGGGAGATTGGTTGCATAGTGGGAGGGTGGCAAGTAGGTTACCTAGAGGGAGGGAGGTAGGGAGGTTGCACAGTGGAAAGGTATGAGGTAGGTTTCTTAAGGGGGTTAGGTTTAGGAAAGAGGTAGGTTGCATGGTGGGAGGGTAGGGGTAGCTTACCTAGTATGAGGGAGGGAGGTTGCATAGTCGGAGGGTAGGGGTAACTTACCTAATGGTAGGGAGGTAGGTTGCATAGTGGGAGGGTATGATGAAGGTCACCTAGTGGGGGGGGTGTTTGCAGGTTACCTAGTGGGAGGGTGGTTTGTTGCATAGTGGGAGAATAGGGGAAGCTTTCCTAGTGGGAGGGAGGTAGGTTGCATAGTGGGAGGTTATGATGAAGGTTACCTAGTGGGAGGGAGGTAGGTTGCCAAGTAGGGGGGGTGTTGCAGGTTACATAAGTGGGAGGGAGGTAGGTTGTCTAGTAGGGGGGGGGGGTGTTGCAGGTTACCTAGTGGGAGGGAGGTAGGTTGCCTAGTAGGGGGGGGGGGGGGTGTTGCAGGTTACCTAGTGGAAGGGAGGTAGGTTGCATAGTGGGAGAATAGGGGTAACTTACCTAGTGGGAGGGAAGTAGGTTGCATAGTGGGAGGGTAGGGGTAACTTACCTAGTGGGAGGGAAGTAGGTTGCATAGTGGGAGGGTAGGGGTAACTTACCTAGTGGGAGGGAAGTAGGTTGCATAGTGGGAGGGTAGGGGTAACTTACCTAGTGGGAGGGAGGTAAGTTGCATAGTCGGAGGGTAGGGGTAGATTACCTAGTGGGAGGAAAGTAGGTTACATAGTGGGAAGGTAGGGGTAACTTACCTAGTGGGAGGAAGGTAGGTTGCATAGTGGGAGGTTATCTTGAAGGTTACCTAGTAGAGGGGGGGTTGCAGGTTACCTAGTGGGAGGGAGGTAGGTTGCCTAGTAGAGGGAGGTAGGTTGCATAATGGGAGGGTATGATGAAGGTTACCTAGTAGGGGGAGGGAGGTAGGTTGCATAGTGGTAGGGAGGTAGGTTGCATAATGGGAAGGTATGATGAAGGTTACCTAGTAGGGGGGGTAGGGAGGTAGGTTACCTAGTAGGAGGTGGGCTGCCATTAAAGGTAATAAGCATCAGTGTGCGGGGGGGGGGGGGGGGGGGGTGAGAAGGCTGAAGGTAATAGGATTGGAAGTACCTGGTAGGGGGAGGGGAGGAGAGAACACCTGTGGCGAGGGGGCGTAGGTTACCAGCACATAGAGGGAGAGATCACATTCATCCCTTGCACAGGGGGGGGTGATAAGACACGATACCTACCGAGAGGGGGAGAGGGGGGTGGGGAGGGTTGGGTATCTGAACCAGCTGTATAGGCGGCGGAGGTAGGTAGGGGGGGGGGCATGTAAACACGACACCTGGGGGGGGATTAGGGTGGCAGAGGTAGGGTGAGGAGGGGGACCTGTTGGAGGTAAGGGAAAGGGGGGCACTTACCTCGGTACATTGGACGTGCAGAGCAGACAGGAGATAATAGAGCTCTATGATAAACAGGTACGAAGAGCGGACAGGGAGGTGACGCATATAGAGCGGTGGGGGGGGGGGGGGGGTTTGGAGGAGGAGGGGGGGTATTAGGCAGGAAGGAATAAAGTAAGGTGGGGGTGGGGGGATGAAATTGGGGCAATGAGCAGCAGCAGCAGAACCTACCAGAGGGAAGGAGAGCGGTGCAGATAAAGACGGATCCTGCTGGAGGGAGAGAGCGGAGAGACAGGCAGTGGGGAGGTGGAGTGACAGAGAGGGCAGGGAGGGAGACTGAGATCTGGGGGGGGAGAGAGAGAGGACGGCTCACACACAGGGGGGACTCTCTGCCATTTCACTATTCAGGATCGGAGGAGGGGAGACCGAGACGCCTCGTCTGCGCACATCACCTATCGCAGCGCCGGTGACACCGGAGGGGGGGGGGGAGAGATCGACATCCGCCCCCCCTCCTCACCCTTTACTCACCTGCTGCCAACCAGCCTGCCAACCGCCCTTCCTAACAAGAAGGGACATTCCCCATCAACGCAGCGCCCCGCAATACCCCCAACGCCACCGCCGCCATCCCCACCAACAACACCGCCGCCATCCCCCCAACAACACCGCCGCTGCCATCCCCACCAACAACATCGCCGCCGCCATCCCCCCCAACAACACCGCCGTCCCCCCCAACAACACCGCTGCCGCCATCCCCCCCAACACCGCCACCCCCCCAACAACACCGCCGCCGCCGCCGTCATCCCCCCCAACAAACAACACCGCCACCCCCCCAACAACACGATGCCGCTGCCGCCATCCCCCCCAACAACACCGCCGCCACCCCCCCAACAACACCGCCGCCGCCACCATCCCCCCATAAAACACCGCCGCCGCTGCCATCCCCCAAAGACACTGCCACCACCCCCCCAACTCCACCGCCACCACCCCCCCAACAACACCGCTGCCGCCATCCCCCCAACAACACTGCTGCCACCATCCCCCCCCAACACCGCCAGCCCCCCAACAACACCGCCGCCACCCCCCCCAACAACACCGCCGCCATCCCCCCTCAACAACACCGCCGCTGCCACCATCCCCCCCATAAAAAACACCGCCGCCGCTGCCATCCCCCAAAGACACTGCCACCACCCGCCCCAACGCTACCACCCCCCCAACAACACCGCTGCCGCCATCCCCCCAACAACACCGCCGCCGCCGCCATCCCCCCAACAACACCGCCGCCACCCCCCCCAACAACACCGATGCCGCCATCCCCCCCAACACCGCCACCCCCCAACAACACCACCGCTGCCGCCATCCCCCGAAGACACTGCCACCACCCCCCCCAACTCCACCGCCACCACCCCCCCAACAACACTGCTGCCGCCATCCCCCCCAACAACAACGCCGCCACCCCCCCCAACCACACCGCCGCCGCCACCATCCCCCCCATAAAACACCGCCACCGCCGCTGCCATCCCCCCCATAAAACACCGCCGCCGCTGCCATCCCCCAAAGACACTGCCACCACCCCCCCAACGCCACCACCCCCCCAACAACACCGCTACCGCCACCCCCCCCAACAACACCGCAGCCACCCCCCCAACAACATCGCTGCCGCCATCCCCCCCAACACCGCCACCCCCCAACAACACCGCCGCCGCCGCCGCCATCTTCCCCAACAACACCGCCACCGCCATCCCCCCCAACACCGCCACCCCCCAACAATACCGCCGCCGTCGCCATCCCCCCCCAACAACACCGCTACCACCCCCCAACAACATCGCCGCCGCCGCCATCCCCCCCAACAACACCGTCGCCACCCCCCAACAACACCGCCGCCGCCACCCCCCCCAACAACACCGCCGCCATCCGCCCCAACAACACCGCTGCCACCCCCCAACAACACCGCCGCCGCCATCCCCCCCAACGACACCGCCGCCATTCCCCCAACAACACCGCCGCCGCTGCCATCCCCCAAAGACACTGCCGCCACCCCCCCAACGCCACCGCCGCCACCCCCCCAACAACACCGCCGCCGCCATCCCCCCCAACGACACTGCCGCCATCCCCCCAACAACACCGCCGCCGCTGCCATCCCCCAAAGACACTGCCGCCACCCCCCAACGCCACCGCCGCCATCCCCCCAACAACACCGCCGCCATCCCCCCCAACAACACCGCCACCCCCCCAACAACACCGCCGCCGCCGCTGCCATCCCCCCAACGACACTGCTGCCATCCCCCCAACGCCACCGCCACCACCCCCCCCAACAACACCACCACCGCCGCCACCCCCCCCCAGCAACACCGCCGCCGCCATCCCCCCCAACTACACTGCCGCCACCCCCCCCCCCAACGCCAACGCCGCCATCCCACCCCAACGCCACCGTCATCCCCCCCAACGCCACCTCCGCCAAACTCCCCCCCAACGCCGCCGCCATCGCCTGCAGGGAACCATCACAAATCTGGAATCCGCACCTAATTATTATTATCATGGAGGATTTTTATTCTGCCAACTGTTTGCTTTACAATATAAACGGGAGACGCGACAGTTACAGCGCAATTCAATAACAACAATAAAATACGACAGATAATGACCCCAAATCTGGAAACAATGTAACAATAAAAATACAACGTATACAGATAAGGATTCCAAATGTGGTAACAATGTAATAATGGAATACAACGTATCTATATATATAGAGAGAGATAATAATGATTCCAAACCCAGGAACAATACAATACAATGTATACAGGTAACCACTTCAGCCCCGGGACCATGTGGCTGCCCAATGACCGGGGCCCCTTTGTGAGATTCGGCACTGCGTCGCTTTAACTGATAATTGCGCGGTCGTGCGACGCGGCTCCCAAACAAAATTGGGGTATTTTTTCCCCACAAATAGAGCTTTCTTTTGGTGGTATTTGATCGCCTCTGTGTTTTTTTTTTTTGTGTTTTTTTGTTCTATAAACAAAAATAGAGCGACAATTAAAAAAAAATAATAAAAAATAAAAATATTTAAATTTTTTAATTATAATAAATACCCACAATAATTTTTTCTAAAAAAAAAAAGATTTTTTCCCTCAGTTTAGGCCGATACATATTCTTCTACATATTTTTGGTTAAGAAAAAAAAAAAATCGCAATAAGCGTTTATCGATTGGTTTGCGCAAAAGTTATAGCGTTTACCAAATAGGGGATAGTTTTATGGCATTTTTATTAATATATATTTTTTTTTTACTAGTAATGGCGGCGATCAGCGATTTTCTTTATCATGACTGCGACATTATGGCGGACGCACCAGACACTTTTGATGCTATTTTGGGACTCTTCACGTTTATACAGCGATCAGTGCTATAAAAATGCACCGATTACTGTGTAAATGTGACTGGCAGGGAAGGGGCTAACCAGTAGGGGGCGCGGGGAAGGGGTTAAGTGTGTCCTAGGGAGTGATTCTAACTGTTAGGGGGCGTGGCTACGAGTGGCAGGGAGCAGACGATCAGTTTCCTGTCACTAGGCAACATTTATAATGGAAACAGTGTGTCAGCCTGTCCACCGAGTATCATAGCGGCCTTCCTCTTATGTAAAATTCACAATTTTTTTTTTTACATTAATAAAACCTAATAATAATAATAATAATAATAAGAATAATGGTAATAATAATAATAATATTGGTAATAATAATAAGTATAATAATAATAATAATAATGGTAATAATAATAATATTGGTAATAATAATAATAATTATAATAATAATAATAATAATAATAATAATAATAATAATAATATACTGAAATATTGGATAACATTGTGCATCAGTCAGTACAGGAATCCCACAGCAGCTGCTATAATTCTACAAAAATAATAATAATAATAATAATGGTAAAAATAATAATAATAATATTGGTAATAATAATATTAATAATAATAATAACAATGGTAATAATAATAATAATAATATTGGTAATAATAATTATAATAATATTATTATAATAACAATAATAATAATAATAATAATAATAATATACTGAAATAATGGAACACATTGTGCATCAGTCAGTACAGGCATCCCACAGCAGCTGCTATAGTTCTACAAAAATAATAATAATAATAATAATAATAATAATAATAATAATAATAATAATAATAATAACAATGGTAATAATAATAATAATATTGGTAATAATAATAATTATAATAATAATAATAACAATAATAATAATAATATACTGAAATATTGGATAACATTCTGCATCAGTCAGTACAGGAATCCCACAGCAGCTGCTATAATTCTACAAAAATAATAATAATAGTAATGGTAAAAATAATAATAATAATATTGGTAATAATAATAATTATAATAATAATAATAATAATAATAATAATAACAATGGTAATAATAATAATAATAATATTGGTAATAATAATTATAATAATAATTATAATAATAATAATAATAATAATTATAATAATAATAATAACAATAATAATAATAATATACTGAAATAATGGAACACATTGTGCATCAGTCAGTACAGGAATCCCACAGCAGCTGCTATAGTTCTACAAAAATAATAATAATTATAATAATAATAATGATGATATATAAACAGTAACAACACACAGGAATCTTATACAAAGAATTCTAATAATAATAATAATAATAAAATAATGGAAACATAAAAACACGTTGGTGACCGGCTCAGTGCGGGGATTCCACCCAATGATTCTGTAAATACTACTAATAATAAAATAATATAAACATAAAACATTATAGTTAATGAGTCATTGTGGGAATTCCATGCAAACATTGAATATTAATAATAAAAAAATGATATATCAACAAAAACACAGCGGCTGTCGGCTCAGTGCAGTAAACCCACACAAAAATGATTCTGTATAATAATAATAAAAATATTAATATTAATAATAAAATAATATAAACATAAAACACGATGGTTCTTGGTTTATTGTGGGAATTCCATACAATCAATGATTCTGTATAAAAATATTAATACTAAAAAAAAATATATAAATAAAAACACAGCGGCTGTCGGCTCTGTAAACCCACACAAAAATGATTCTGTATAATAATAATAATATAATATAATTATAAAACACAGTAGTTCTTGGTTCAGTGCAGGAGTTCCATACAAACAATTATTTTGTATTATAATAATAATAATAATAATAATAATAATAATAATAAAATAAAAATAAAGCACGTTGGTTGGCGGCTCAGCGCGGGAATTCCATACACGCAATTATTTTCTGTCTAATAATAATAATATATTGTAAACATGAACCATGCTGGCTATTGGGGTCGGGGGAGGGGATTTCATACCCGCCTGCTCTATAATAACGATATAAAAAATAATGACGCACATCGGCGGCGGGTTGTGCGCAGCGGCGGAGACGATGAGAACGTTCACATCCCAATAATAGAGTTACAATAACACTCGGGGGCAGGGAATCCTGCGCAGCGTTACGGCAGCACCTCGGAGCGCTGAGGGACTACAAGTCCCAGGCGCCATCTTTTAAAGAGCGCCAATGACCTTCACTGTTTTTATTTTCGGACCGGTAAACGTTCGGTTGGTCGCCGGTTCAAATTCAAAAAAGTCGCAGCTGGGGGGGAGGGGGGTCGCTGTTCGGCTGATGCGATTCGTGATTTTGGGGGGGGCTGCGGGTCGAGGGAAACGGGAGGAGGCGGTTTTTACCGAATGCGAAGGAACATCCCCACTAACGAGGGACGATCGGCAGCCCTAAATATAAACGCACTCCCCCCTCCCCCTCCTCATCGCTGGCTGCACGCTGACGGGGGTGTACAGTACGCGGCGGGAGGGGGAGTGTGAGGAGTGCGACTCCGAGGAGGAGGAGGGGGGGGGTTGTGCGTCTTTTACACTTTCCACAAAAGGCGAGACGAACGCGCAAATGTGCGACTTGGCTGAGTGTTTGTGTGCGTTTTCGACACCTTTTGGCGAGCGCGAAGGATTGGCGCAAAGACGAGTCGGGGCCGCGGACGTCTCCCGGCAACTGCGCCTGGGTGACGTCATACAGGTGTGCTGCGTGTCCCTCCAAGCGCTCCACCCCCCCCCCCCCCCACCGGGTTTTTTAGGACAGGCTGTGCCACCCTAATCCCAAGACCCGTCCGCGCCACCGCGCCGCCGCCAATCAGATCTAGCCAACTTTTCATAAAGTTTTTTTCTCTTGTCCGGACCACGAGCCAATCATTGGCCAACGTTTATTCATCCCCCGCAGACAAAAGATCAAATTTGAGCGCCAGATGACATCAATTTGGCCGCATCCCAATAGAAATGGCGGCGGTGGCGCGATGGCCCTCCCTGTACAATCAGATTGTAACTTGTGTGGTGAACAGATGGGGGGGGGGAGGACCATGAGCCAATCATTGGTCAACATTTTTTCATCGCCCGCGGGCACAAGATCAGATCTGGGCACCAGAAGACAAAAGGTCGGCCGGATCATGATAAAAATGGCGGCGGTGGCGCGATGGCCCTCCCTGCACAATCAGATTGTAACTTGTGTGGTGAACAGATGGGGGGGGGGGGGGGACCATGAGCCAACCATTGGTCAACATTTGTTAATCCCCGCCCCCGCGGGCACAAGATCAGATCTGGGCGCCAGATGACATAAAGGTCGGCCGAAACGCGATAAAAACTGCGGCGGTGGCGCGATGGCTCTTCCAATACAATCAGATTGTAACGTGTGAAGTGAACAGATGGGGGGGGGGGGACCATGAGCCTTTAATTGGCCAACGTTTGATCATCCCCGCCCCCGCGGGCACAAGATCAGATCTGGGCGCCAGATAAAATAAAGGTCGGCTGAAACTTGATAAAAATGGCGGCGGTGGCGCGATGGCTCTTCCAATACAATCAGATTGTAACGTGTGAAGTGAACAGATGGGGGGGGGGGGGCAGGACCATGAGCCTTTAATTGGCCAACGTTTGATCATCCCCGCCCCCGCGGGCACAAGATCAAATCTGGGCGCATAAAGGTCGGGTGAAACGTGATAAAAATGGCGGCGGTGGCGCGATGGCCCTCCCTGTACAATCAGATTGTAACCTGTGTGTGTGGTGAGGTTTACAGATGTGGGGGGGGGGGCAAGAGCCAATCGTTGGCCAGAATGTATTTATTTACTCTCGCGGTTGGCACTGCCCGTCGGTGGGCCGGGGGAATGAATGACGTATCTTTGGGGATCGCGGTCCCGGCTGCAGCAGCCATTCGCGTTCTGCGTGTAATCCTGCACTGCAGAGCCGGAGATCGCAGAGCGTGCTGCACCCCCCCATCCCCCCCTCCGTCTCTCTGCCCAGCATGGAAATGGCACTGCAGAGGAGGGGGGGGGGGGGATTATACCGCCCCCCCATCCTGGCCTCCTCACTCGTTAAAAAAAAAATAACGTCAACGCTGGACGATTTACGCCTCGTTGGGGATGTTCTGCAGCGGCTGCCCCCCCCCATCCCCCCCCCAGTCCATCTCTGGAGGCGCAATTATATCATTGGACAAAGCCGGGTAATTCTCTGCCTAATCCGTTGGGCTTTGTTATTGCTGCACACGTGACGCCGGGATCCTGCGGCCACCGGCGGGCGCGATGAGGCATAGATAAGGGGGGGGCCAGGGGGGTCGTAGACTTTTCCCAGCATTACCAGACAAGGTCACCCCGGTTTATGTAGCCCGCCCCCCGCCAAACCAAATCCAAAACGTGGACAGACCAACCAATCCCTGTGCTGAGTTCCCGGTCTGTACACCCGCTGTGCCCCATTATGAGGGGTTCCCACCATCCCTGTGCTGAGTTCCCGGGTCTGTACACCCGCTGTGCCCATTATGAGGGGTTCCCACCATCCATGTGCTGAGTTCCCGGGTCTGTACCACCCGCTGTGCCCATTATGAGGGGTTCCCACCATCCCTGTGCTGGAACCCCCCCCCCAGGCAGGAAGAATGAAGAGCGGGATTTGTTCCGGACTGTTCTATATCAGGATTTGACGGACAGGCCGCTGTCAGGAAATGTGACCCCCCCTCCCCCAGCAGGTTTCTCGGAGTCTCTCCAGGATCCGGATTCTCACGCATGACCAGACGCTGTGAAAGGCGACAAAGCCTCATCTGGGTCAGATGTAAACAGTGGGCTGAAGGGGCTTTTCAGGAAGACAGAGGCGATGTGGGGGGCTTCCGCCTCGCTGGGGGGGGGGGGGAGGGGGGGGAGTACCGCAACTGGAGAACATGGAGACAGGAAGTGGCTGCAAAGAGGCCGCGGGAGATCAGCAGCCAGGAGATGTAACAAAGGATGACAAAAAAAAAAAAAGGATTTTATTAAAAAACAAAATAACAGTTTATATTACGGAGTGCACATGAAAAAACCCGGACACCTGAAGAGAACCCGGACACCTGCGGCGGGACTATACCCGTCAGTGCCTGCTGGGAGTTGTAGTCCCTCCATCGTTTTCTCGCCCCGTCCCGGAACTCTGCATCCCCCTGGTAGTGCCAGGAGCTCCGGATCCCCCCCTCAGCTGTTCTCTTGGGATCGGGGTCAGGGCAGCGGGCGAGATTTCCGGCGGTGCATGTGGCGGGATCAGCGGAATGTGTATCTGGCAGCACGCCGCTCATCGCTGCCGGATAATGTTATGTAATCGTCTCCGATATCCCCCCTCCCCCCCCAGCCACACCGTGACCGCCACTCAGCACCGAATTCTGTCCTCTCATGGCGTTCCTCTTAAAGTGGACCTGTCATCACATAGGATGGTGACCATGGCGGTACACAGACTCGGTGATCATGGCGGTACACAGACTCGGTGATCATGGCGGTACACAGACACGGTGATCATGGCGGTACACAGACACGGTGATCATGGCGGTACACAGACTCGGTGATCATGGCGGTACACAGACACGGTGATCATGGCGGTACACAGACACGGTGATCATGGCGGTACACAGACACGGTGATCATGGCGGTACACAGACTCGGTGATCATGGCGGTACACAGACACGGTGATCATGGCGGTACACAGACACGGTGATCATAGCGGTACACAGACACGGTGATGGTGATCATAGCGGTACACAGACTCGGTGATGGTGATCGTGGCGGTACACAGACTCGGTGATGGTGATCATGGCGGTACACAGACTCGGTGATGGTGATCATGGCGGTACACAGACACGGTGATGGTGATCATGACGGTACACAGACACGGTGATGGTGATCATGGCGGTACACAGACTCGGTGATGGTGATCATGGCGGTACACAGACACGATGATGGTGATCATGGCGGTACACAGACTTGGTGATGGTGATCATGACGGTACACAGACTTGGTGATGGTGATCATGACGGTACACAGACACGGTGATGGTGATCATGGCGGTACACAGACTCGGTGATGGTGATCATGGCGGTACACAGACTCGGTGATGGTGATCATGGCGGTACACAGACTCGGTGATGGTGATCATGACGGTACACAGACTCGGTGATGGTGATCATGGCGGTACACAGACTTGGTGATGGTGATCATGACGGTACACAGACACGGTGATGGTGATCATGGCGGTACACAGATGCGGTGATGGTGATCGTGGCATTACACGGACTCGGTGATGGTGGTCATGGCAGTACAGAGACTCTGTGATTGTGGTGGTACACGGACATGGTGATGGTGATCGTGGCGGTACACAGACACAGACAGGTGATGGTGATCGCCTATTCAACAGTCCTGCGCCAGAATCTTCTTCTGAGTGCCGGTCTTCAGGTCTCTTGATTGGCCAGCACGCGGGATGACGTCACTTTATGCAATGCGGGCAGATCTTGGGTGGTGGGAGGGGCCATCAGGGGGGCTGTACAGAGCTTCCTGAAAACATCCCTCCTCTCAGGAGCCCTCAGTCCTGATGCAAGCAGTGGGAGGAGTTATGCAAATATCAACATGATTCGATTGGGTGGGCGTCAGTCTGGAGGAGCGGGTGCAGGTCTAGGCAGGCTGCATTTGTATGAAGAATGAATGAAAGTCCTGAAATCCAATGAATGAAAGGGGCGGGGCCAGGGGAAAGATTTAGGCTGGGGACTGTATGCATCTTGTCTGTGATGTTGACCCACCAGTGAGTCCTTCCCATCCCCCGGCATTGGAGGACCCCAAGGCGACCGGTTACTAATCAATGGTTTTGTTTTTTACGTGAATTTTTTATTTTTTTTGCCATTTATAGAGCGGCAAGTCTGATCATTCCCGGAGTTCCGCTTTATTAGGAAGAGCGATGTCGCCACCTAGTGTTCAGAAAGCGGAACAGCGACCGATGTAAGCTCCGAGCCCACAAATAGCATCCTTTCTCCAACCGCGCTGGTGAAAGCCCCATCGCCAACCGCGCTACCGAAAAGCCCCATCGCCAACCGCCCTGCCCAAAGTCCCATCGCCAACCGCACTGCCGAACATCTCATCGCCAACCGCACTGCCAAAAGTCCCATCACCAACCGCACTGCCGAAAGCCCCAACCCCAACCGCACGGCCAAAAGTCCCATCACGAACCGCACTGCCGAAAGTCCCATCGCCAACCGCACTGCGGAAGGTCTCATCGCCAACCGCACTGCGGAAGGTCCCATCGCCAACCGCACTGCCGAAAGTCCCATCGCCAACCGCACTGCGGAAGGTCTCATCGCCAACCGCACTGCCGAAAGTCCCATCGCCAACCGCACTGCGGAAGGTCTCATCGCCAACCGCACTGCCGAAAGCCCCAACCCCAACCGCACTGCCGAAAGTCCCATCGCCAATCGCACTGCTGAAAGTCCCATCGCCCATCACCACTGTCGAAAGCCACATCGCCAACCGCACTGGTGAAAGCCCCATCGCCAACCGCACTGCCGAAAGCCCAATCCCCAACCGCACTGCCGAAAGTCTAATTGCCAACCGCCCTGCCAAAAGCCCCATCGCCAACCGCACTGCCGAAAGTCCCATCGCCAACCGCACTGCGGAAGGTCTCATCGCCAACCTCACTGCCGAAAGCCCCAACCCCAACCGCACTGCCGAAAGTCCCATCGCCAATCGCACTGCTGAAAGTCCCATCGCCCATCACACTGCCGAAAGTCCCATCGCCAACCGCACTGCCGAAAGCCCCATCGCCAACCGCACTGCCGAAAGCCCCATCGCCAACCGCACTGCCGAAAGCCCCATCGCCAACCGCACTGCCGAAAGTCTAATCGCCAACCGCACTGCCGAAAGCCCCATCGCCAACAGCACTGTCGAAAGCCACATCGCCAACCGCCCTGCCGAAAGCCTAATCCCCAACCGCACTGCCGAAAGCCACATCGCCAACTGCACTGCCGAAAGCCACATCGCCAACTGCACTGCCGAAAGTCTCATCGCCAACAGCACTGTCGAAAGCCCCATCGCCAACCGCCCTGCCAAAAGCCCAATCCCCAACCGCACTGCCGAAAGTCCCATCGCCAACCGCACTGTCGAAAGCCCCATCGCCAACCGCACTGCCGAAAGCCTAATCCCCAACCGCACTGCCGAAAGCCACATCGCCAACCGCACTGCCGAAAGCCCCATCGCCAACCGCACTGCCGAAAGTCTCATCGCCAACCGCACTGCCGAAAGCCCAATCCCCAACCGCACTGCCGAAAGTCTCATCGCCAACCGCACTGCCGAAAGTCTCATCGCCAACCGCACTGCCGAAAGCCACATCGCCAACCGCACTGCCGAAAGTCTCATCGCCAACCGCACTGCCGAAAGCCACATCCCCAACCGCACTGCCGAAAGCCCCATCGCCAACCGCACTGCCGAAAGCCCCATCGCCAACCGCACTGCCGAAAGCCCAATCCCCAACCGCACTGCCGAAAGTCCCATCGCCAACCGCACTGTCGAAAGCCCCATCGCCAACCGCACTGCCGAAAGCCTAATCCCCAACCGCACTGCCGAAAGCCACATCGCCAACCGCACTGCCGAAAGCCCCATCGCCAACCGCACTGCCGAAAGTCTCATCGCCAACCGCACTGCCGAAAGCCCAATCCCCAACCGCACTGCCGAAAGCCCCATCGCCAACCGCACTGCCGAAAGCCCCATCGCCTACCACACTGCCGAAAGTCTCATCGCCAACCGCACTGCCGAAAGCCCAATCCCCAACCGCACTGCCGAAAGCCCCAACGGCACTACCGAAAGCCCTATCGCCAACCGCACTACAAAGAATAAGCTCCCCAATGGCAGGATCACCAGGGGCAGCAGTGGACAATGACGGTAATCTATGATGAAATGGCCACCTGTAGTCTCCAATTGGAAGCCCATGTAACAGGGTGACAACACAGGACCACAACTGGGAGCCAAGGAGAGAGCGTTGTCACCCTGAACCAGGAAGTGCCTAAATAAGGCCGAATGACTGAAATCCCTGACGAAATGGCCACTTGTGTATAATGTTTGGGGTTTCTAAGTCATTTTCTAGCAAAAAAAAAACGATTTTAAAGTCTGAAAAATAGGCCCCGGTCCTTAAGTGGTTAATGCGCATAAGTGCACCACAGGAAAGTAAGGCCCCACCATCAAGCACTTCAACGCTCAACACAAGGATTTGCATTGTATTCGAAGGACATTCCTTGAAGGAATACCTGGACTTATTTGAGGGGGCGGGGTCACGCTTTTCGGCCTCTACACTTCAATGGAAACACCTGGGAAAACGAGCATGCAACGTGTTTTTCCGCAGTTTTTGTTTGCTTAGTAAGCAGCTATTGGCTAAAAAAAATTTAAATAAAAAAAAAATGTGTGAAAACTTCTGTACAAGCGTTCTGGGAAACGCCCCAAAAAAACGGAGAAATAAGTTCTGGGCGGAGTTCTCCTCCAATGCTGTCGTTTTGGTCCCGGGAATATGTTGTTGTCGTAGGCGAGATCTATAAATAGATCCGTTTCCCAAAACAAGGAACCTCCGGCTTCTATATTTACCCCGGGACACTTTGAAGCCGCTGATGTTTGCCCCCGGCGGAGGAAGTCACGCCGATGATCGGGGATGACAGACGGGACCGCGGAGGGCGAGCGATGGGCGTTGTTTTCCCTCGGGAACTCACAGCGCTGTGGTATATGTCAGAGCTATATACATGTATAATAATAATACTGTGTGACTGTGGGGGGAGGGGATATTAGAGTGTAAGCTCCTCTGTACAGAGACTGATGTGACTGTGGGGGAGGGGATATTAGAGTGTAAGCTCCTCTGTACAGAGACTGATGTGACTGTGGGGGGAGGGGACATTAGAGTGTAAGCTCCTCTGTACAGAGACTGATGTGACTGTGGGGGAGGGGACATTAGAATGTAAGCTCCTGTGTACAGAGACTGATGTGGCTGTGGGGGGAGGGGACATTAGAGTGTAAGCTCCTCTGTACAGAGACTGATGTGACTGTGGGGGGAGGGGACATTAGAGTGTAAGCTCCTCTGTACAGAGACTGATGTGACTGTGGGGGAGGGGATATTAGAGTGTAAGCTCCTCTGTACAGAGACTGATGTGACTGTGGGGGGAGGGGACATTAGAGTGTAAGCTCCTCTGTACAGAGACTGATGTGACTGTGGGGGAGGGGACATTAGAATGTAAGCTCCAGTGTACAGAGACTGATGTGGCTGTGGGGGGAGGGGACATTAGAGTGTAAGCTCCTCTGTACAGAGACTGATGTGACTGTGGGGGGAGGGGACATTAGAAGGTAAGCTCCTCTGTACAGAGACTGATGTGACTGTGGGGGAGGGGACATTAGAATGTAAGCTCCTCTGTACAGAGACTGATGTGTCTGTGGGGGAGGGGACATTAGAGTGTAAGCTCCTCTGTACAGAGACTGATGTGTCTGTGGGGGAGGGGACATTAGAGTGTAAGCCCTTCTGGTACAGAGACTGATGTGACTGTGGGGGGGAGGGGACATTAGAGTGTAAGCTCCTCTGGTACAGAGACTGATGTGACTGTGTGGGGGGAGGGGACATTAGAGTGTAAGCTCCTCTGTACAGAGACTGATGTGACTGGGGGGGGAGGGGACATTAGAGTGTAAGCTCCTCTGTACAGAGACTGATGTGACTGTGGGGGGGGGGGAGACATTAGAGTGTAAGCTCCTCTGTACAGAGACTGATGTGACTGTGGGGAGAGAGAAAATTAGAGTGTAAGCTCCTCTGTATAGAGACTGATGTGACTGTGGGGGGGGGGGGGGGGAGAGAGAGGAGAAATTAGAGTGTAAGCTCCTCTGTACAGGACAGTTTATTTGAAGACAGTAAAACAAGATTTCAAAAACCAGAGACAAATTGTTTTTTTTTTTTATAATTTTATCACTTTTTATTTCACACATCAGATCATCAGCATCGCTTCATATCAACATCTTAGAGAACCGCCCCCGAGGAACAGACCTCACAAAGTACAAACTCAAATCATCATTGTTTCTAAACCAAGAGATTTTCCGAATGGAAAAAAAAAAAAATCCCTTTAGTCTCAAACCAAAATGTCGGCATTAGCCCGCACCTTTGGTGTTAGGCGCTGATGACTTCACAAGGGGCGGGACAGTTCTGATGGCGCGCGTGGGTGTGTCAATGAACAGCTAGCTTGAAACTTCTTCTGGGGGGAGGGTGGGAGAATTAGGAGGCCACACTGATGGTTCTCTAGAGTCCAAATGCATTCACTGCATCATAAGACCCCAACAAGTCGACGCGTTTCATGCCGAATGTTCCCTTCATCAGGGCTGGAATGGCAGATTAGGGGGTAGAACAGTTCTCAGGCTCTGGAACTTTCCTAATCCAATCATCCTCCAGAGTTCACCAAATACGCCGGAATCCTCTGCCCTGCACCCTCTGGTTATAGACTTACTGCGACTTCAACTCTTTTCCCCACAAAAAAGTTGAATGCGGCAGCATAAATCTCATGATCGATGTGCATTAACCCCCCCTCCGAGAGGCATAGCTTTGGGGGGTCCCCGATGAGAAGGGCAGGGCTGTACTGGGCTCAGTGGGAAAGGGCAGGGCTGTGTGGGGAGGCAGGGCTGGGTGGGGGAGAGGCGGGCTGTACTGGGCTTGGTGGGGAGGCAGGGCTGGGTGGGGGAGAGGGCAGGGCTGTACTGAGCTGGGTGGGGAGGCAGGGCTGGGTGAGGGCAGGGCTGTACTGGGCTCAGTGGGAGAGGGCAGGGCTTTACTGGGCTCAGTGGGAGAGGGCAGGGCTTTACTGGGCTCAGTGGGAGGGGGCAGGGCTGTACTGGGCTCTGTGGGAGGGGGCAGGGCTGTACTGGGCTCAGTGGGAGAGGGCAGGGCTTTACTGGGCTCAGTGGGAGAGGGCAGGGCTTTACTGGGCTCAGTGGGAGGGGGCAGGGCTGTACTGGGCTCAGTGGGAGGGGGCAGGGCTGTACTGGGCTCAGTGGGAGAGGGCAGGGCAGGGCTGTACTGGGCTAGGTGGGGGAGGCAGGGCTGTACTGGGAAGGACTGTATGGGGCTGGGTGAGGGGGCAGGGCTGTTCTGGGCTCAATGGGAGAGGGCAGGGCTGTACTGGGCTCAGTGGGAGGGGGCAGGACTGTACTGGGCTCAGTGGGAGGGGGCAGGACTGTACTGGACTCAGTGGGAGGGGGCAGGACTGTACTGGACTCAGTGGGAGGGGGCAGGACTGTACTGGACTCGTGGGAGGGGGCAGGGCTGTACTGGGCTCAGTGAGAGAGGGCAGGGCTGTACTGGGCACAGTGGGAGAGGGCAGGGCTGTACTGGGCACAGTGGGAGAGGGCTGGGCAGGGCTGTACTGGGCTGGGTGGGGGGAGGCAGGGCTGTACTGGGAAGGACTGTACGGGGCTGGGTGAGGGGGCAGGGCTGTACTGGGCTCAGTGGGAGAGGGCAGGGCTGTACTGGGCTCAGTGGGAGGGGGCAGGGCTGTACTGGGCTTGGTGGGGAGGCAGGGCTGGGTGGGGGAGAGGGCAGGGCTGTACTGAGCTGGGTGGGGAGGCAGGGCTGGGTGAGGGCAGGGCTGTACTGGGCTCAGTGGGAGAGGGCAGGGCTTTACTGGGCTTGTGGGAGGGGGCAGGGCTGTACTGAGCTGGGTGGGGAGGCAGGGCTGGGTGAGGGCAGGGCTGTACTGGGCTCAGTGGGAGAGGGCAGGGCTTTACTGGGCTCGTGGGAGGGGGCAGGGCTGTACTGAGCTGGGTAGGGAGGCAGGGCTGGGTGAGGGCAGGGCTGTACTGGGCTCAGTGGGAGAGGGCAGGGCTGTACTGGGAAGGACTGTACGGGGCTGGGTGAGCGGGCAGGGCTGTACTGGGCTCAGTGGGAGAGGGCAGGGCTGTACTGGGCTCAGTGGGAGAGGGCAGGGCTGTACTGGGCTCAGTGGGAGGGGGCAGGGCTGTACTGGGCTCAGTGGGAGAGGGCAGGGCTGTACTGGGCAGTGTGGGGAGGGGGGCAGGGCTCCAGGATGGGCCCCCTGTCTGGGACCTCTGAGTTCTCTGACGAGAACTGCCATGTGTACCGAGCTCCAAAACAAGTCGCCGACAAGAGAAGCAGCAGGAAGTGCTGCAAAAAATAAAAAATAAAATCTTTGGTAAATGTAGGAAAATAAAACTTTATTTCCCATTTTTATCCCTCACAAAAATATTTGTATGCTTTATAAACAGATATGTACAGCCGGGGGGGGGGGGGGGTGACTCGGGGGCGGAGAAATGCCAGGAGGTATTCAGGATTTAAAATATCGTGGCTATGGCACGGGAGCGGAGAGCGCCCATGACAACGCCAAGTGCGGTAACCCATAGCAACCACATGCCGCTTTACTGAAGCACATGAAGCCGAGTTCTGATTGGTTGCACGATGGAATGAGCATTAAGACATCGCCCCCTGCTGGTGGTAGATTGGGAAAACGCCTCTGGTGTTCTCTGGGTTCCACCCCAACGAAGAAAATAATATGAAATTGGAAGAAATCGCTACAAAATTGCCAACTAGAAGAGTCACTTTCAGCCCCCGGCCGGCCTTATTCCCGTCCCCTTCGCTGCCCTGAGAGAGGTGGAGTTTTTCATCCCAACAAACCAATCAGCTGTTGTATAGAGGAACCACTCTGGAAATGGCGTTCCTGCACACGGGGCACTTTTTGGGCGAGGGCAGGGCCTGGTAGCACTCGTAGCAGGAGCAGACGTGGCCGCACTCTAAGAAGACGGAGGATTTCTGGTTGGCGAGGCAGATGATGCAGGTGTTGCGGGCCTCCTCCGCTTCGTCGTCCCCGAGCCTCGCCCGCGCCTCCTCGAACTCCTGCTGGAGCCTCTTCAGGCGCCGCTTCTCCTTGTACAGCCTGTACTGGCGTCTCAGGATGAAGAAGAGGGTGACGCAGGTGGCCACCCCGCACAGCAGGCACAGGATCCTCCACACCCGCACCTGCGACTCCTGTCTTTGCACCAAGGAGTCAAAGTCCAGCTTGCTGAGATAATACTGCATGCCGGCTTTAGGAGGCTGAAGCTTGATGGTCTTGTTGTCCAAGACCAGCTCGCCCACCCCCGTCACCGCCGCCCCGATCCTCAGCATCTCCTCCGTCTCCTGGACCCCCTTCGGCCGCTCGCCGGTCAGGAGGTGCCCCAAGGCGTTGGTGAAGGACTGTACTGTGGGGTGAAACTTCTCATAGACGGTCTCCAAGTCTAACTCGGTGGCTTCTAAAGGTTTCACGACTCGGACGGCGAGACCGTCTGCGTCCTCCGGGACGAGGTCAAAGGGCACCGCGTTTGTTCTCTGGTGGATGACCTTCTCGTGATCGTTCCTGGGAAAAAAGGTCAGACCCTTAAATGTTTGTATGTTAAAGCAGACCCCGATCCCTTATTTAAGGTTGGCTCTCCCATTCCCTTCTGACTTTAAATACGTCAGCTTTTGGACGTACGTAGCACGCCCAAAGAGTGAAGGGTTAAGGACAAGCTGATGACAGCAGCTTGTGCCCACTTTTTTTTGTAGCTGGCACCCGGCTTGTTTACAGTTGGCTCTTCCACCCCCCTCTGATTTTAGCTACTTCAGCTCTATGGACATACGTAGCAGAGCCACCGTCAGCTTGTGCCTGCTTTCCAGTAGCTGGTACCTCGCTTTACAGTTGGCTCCCCCCTCCCCTCCGATTTTAAATACTTCAGCATTTGGACGTACGTAGCATGCCCAGAGAGTGAAGGTTTAGGAGTCTCCTGGCCTGTCAGTCAAGGTATGATGTCATGGTGGGCGGGGCAAATCAGAAGTCTCCGGTCAGCCAAGGTATGATGTCATGGTGGGCGGGGCAAATCAGAAGTCTCCGGTCAGCCAAGGTATGATGTCATGGTGGGCAGGGCAAACCAGGAGTCTCCTGAACGGTCAGCCAAGGTATGATGTCATGGTGGGCGGGGCAAACCAGGAGTCTCCTGAACGGTCAGCCAAGGTATGATGTCATGGTGGGTGGATCTAACCAGGAGTCTATTAGCCTGTCAGCCAAGGTATGAGTCTCCTGGTGGTCACTGCAGCCACGTACAAACGCTCGGCTGCATCGTTCTGACACAATACGGCAGTTCAGCGGTTTGGCTGGAGCGGACTCATTCAACCGCACCCCCGAGGAGTTATCTATGGGACTCACCAGAGGTGCGTCGTTCGGTTCCACACCATCTTGTGCTCCTTCAGGGACAGCCTGTGGATGACACCTTTACAGTTGTCCATGAACTGACTGCTGAGGGAATCCTTCGAAGCTCGCACCACGCCTGGAAAAGAAAAAAAAAACGCATCAAAGAACGGACGAGTCTCCTGTGACCCCCGTGATTTCCCCGCATCTCTAATGACCCCTACACTCTGATGTCTCTAGTGACCCCCTTACACTCTGGTGTGTCTAGTGACCCCCTTACGCTCTGGTGTCTCTCTAGTGACCCCCCTACGCTCTGGTGTCTCTAGTGACCCCCCCCCCCTACGCTCTGGTGTCTCTAGTGACCCCCCCTACGCTCTGGTGTCTCTAGTGACCCCCCCTACGCTCTGGAGTCTCTAGTGACTCCCCAAAGCTCTGGTGTCTCTCTAGTGACCCCCCTACGCTCTGGTGTCTCTAGTGACCCCCCTACGCTCTGGTGTCTCTAGTGACCCCCCCCCCACGCTCTGGTGTCTCTAGTGACCCACCCTATGCTCTGGTGTCTCTAGTGACCCACCCTATGCTCTGTTGTCTCTAGTGACCCCCTTACGCTCTGGTGTCTCTCTGATGACCCGACTACGCTCTGGTGTCTCTAGTGACCCCCCTACGCTCTGGTGTCTCTAGTGACCCCCCCACGCTCTGGAGTCTCTAGTGACCCCCCCACGCTCTGGAGTCTCTAGTGACCCCACTACGCTCTGGTGTCTTTAGTGACCCCCCCTAAGCTCTGGAGTCTCTAGTGACCCCCCCTACGCTCATGTGTCTCTAGTGACCCCCCAAAGCTCTGGTGTCTCTAGTGACCCCCACTACACTCTGGTGTCTCTAGTGAACCCCCATGCTCTGGTGTCTCTAGTGAACCCCCACGCTCTGGTGTCTCTAGTGACCCCCCAAAGCTCTGGTGTCTCTAGTGACCCCCTCTAAGCTCTGGAGTCTCTAGTGACCCTCCCTACGCTCTGGTGTCTCTCTAGTGACCCCACTACGATCTGGTGTCTCTCTAGTGACCCCACTACGCTCTGGTGTCTCTCTAGTGACCCCACTACGCTCTGGTGTCTCTAGTGACCCCACTACGCTCTGGTGTCTCTCTAGTGACCCCACTACGCTCTGGTGTCGCTCTAGTGACCCCCCCACGCTCTGGTGTCTCTAGTGACCCCCCCTACGCTCTCGTGTCTCTAGTGACCCTCCCTACGCTCTGGTGTCTCTCTAGTGACCCCACTACGCTCTGGTGTCTCTAGTGACCCCACTACGCTCTGGTGTCTCTCTAGTGACCCCACTACGCTCTGGTGTCTCTCTAGTGACCCCACTACGCTCTGGTGTCTCTCTAGTGACCCCACTACGCTCTGGTGTCTCTCTAGTGACCCCACTACGCTCTGGTGTCTCTCTAGTGACCCCACTACGCTCTGGTGTCTCTCTAGTGACCCCCCCAAAGCTCTGGTGTCTCTAGTGACCCCCCAAAGCTCTGGTGTCTCTAGTGACCCCCCAAAGCTCTGGAGTCTCTAGTGACCCCCCCCACGCTCTGGTGTCTCTAGTGACCCCCCCACGCTCTGGTGTCTCTAGTGACTCTCCTACGCTATAGGTCAGCGTACCTTCAATAACGGCGTACGGGACGCACTTCCCAGGCAAGTCCATGAGGATGTTCTGCAAGTCATTGTCCAGGGAGATCTTCTTGGCTCCCTTTAAGGAAAAACAAAACAAACATTTGCCCATCAGAACTTTTATTATGGCCCCCCCCCCCATAGACCCATTGATGACATCACTGTGTATAGATGAAGGCCCCTCCCACCAGCCATGACCCGCCTCTGCATTGCAAAGAGAAGCACAGAGACCCGGTGATGACATCACTGTGTATAAAATAAGGCCCCTCCCACGAGCCATGATCCGCCTCTGCATTGCAAAGAGAAGCACAGAAACCCGCTGATGACATCACTGCGTATAAAATAAGGCCCCTCCCACCAGCCATGACCCGCCTCTGCATTGAAAAGAGAAGCACAGAGACCCGGTGATGACATCACTGCGTATAAAATAAGGCCCCTCCCACCAGCCATGACCCGCCTCTGCATTGCAAAGAGAAGCACAGAGGCCCGGTGATGACATCACTGTGTATAAAATAAGGCCCCTCCCACCAGCCATGACCCGCCTCTGCATTGCAAAGAGAAGCACAGAGACCCGGTGATGACATCACTGTGTATAAAATAAGGCCCCTCCCACCAGCCATGACCCGCCTCTGCATTGCAAAGAGAAGCACAGAGACCCGGTGATGACATCACTGCATATAAAATAAGGTATGTAATGAAAATGGAAAGGTTTTATGTAATAATTTCGGCACAAAAAGGTAAAAAAAAAAGCCGGCCGGCGATGATTCCCAACCTTCAGTGTCTGCGCGGTGCGGTACTTGTGGCGGTACACCGTGTAGAAGATGGCGCTGATGGCAGAACTGGAGGCCAGAAGGATGATCTGCCCCAGGCTGGGCCGTTCCATTTCTGTAGGGGGGGAAAAAGGCAAAGAGAGGGGTCAGTGACTACCTTCTACACAATCACAACGATAAGTTCATTGAGGGACCAATCACACGCTTGTGTTGTGGCCAAGCCAGGATCAGCTGGCGTGACGTCAACACAACGTATGCGCAAATCGTCGGAGGTCGAGGAAAATTATCAAATACCGCCATGTTGGTACACCTAAAATATTTGGGAAAGTATAGAACCCGCCATGTTGGTACACCTAAAATATTTGGGAAAGTATAGAACCCCACCATGTTGGTACACCTAAAATATTTGGGAAAGTATAGAACCCCGCCATGTTGGTACACCTAAAATATTTGGGAAAGTATAGAACCCCACCATGTTGGTACACCTAAAATATTTGGGAAAGTATAGAACCCCACCATGTTGGTACACCTAAAATATTTGGGAAAGTATAGAACTCCGCCATGTTGGTACACCTAAAATATTTGGGAAAGTATAGAACACCGCCATGTTGGTACACCTAAAACAATTGGGAAAGTATAGAACACCGCCATGTTGGTACACCTAAAATATTTGGGAAAGTATAGAACCCCGCCATGTTGGTACACCTAAAATATTTGGGAAAGTATAGAACCCCGCCATGTTGGTACACCTAAAATATTTGGGAAAGTATAGAACCCCGCCATGTTGGTACACCTAAAATATTTGGGAAAGTATAGAACCCCGCCATGTTGGTACACCTAAAATATTTGGGAAGGTATAGAACCCCGCCATGTTGGTACACCTATAACAATTGGGAAAGTATAGAACCCCACCATGTTGGTACACCTAAAATATTTGGGAAAGTATAGAACACCGCCATGTTGGTACACCTAAAATATTTGGGAAAGTATAGAACACTGCCATGTTGGTACACCTAAAACAATTGGGAAAGTATAGAACACCGCCACGTTGGTACACCTAAAATATTTGGGAAAGTATAGAACCCCGCCATGTTGGTACACCTAAAACAATTGGGAAAGTATAGAACACCGCCATGTTGGTACACCTAAAATATTTGGGAAAGTATAGAACACCGCCATGTTGGTACACCTAAAACAATTGGGAAAGTATAGAACACCGCCATGTTGGTACACCTAAAACAATTGGGAAAGTATAGAACACCGCCATGTTGGTACACCTAAAACAATTGGGAAAGTATAGAACCCCGCCATGTTGGTACACCTAAAATATTTGGGAAAGTATAGAACACCGCCATGTTGGTACACCTAAAATATTTGGGAAAGTATAGAACCCCGCCATGTTGGTACACCTAAAATATTTGGGAAAGTATAGAACACCGCCATGTTGGTACACCTAAAACAATTGGGAAAGTATAGAACACCGCCATGTTGGTACACCTAAAACAATTGGGAAAGTATAGAACCCCGCCATGTTGGTACACCTAAAATATTTGGGAAAGTATAGAACACCGCCATGTTGGTACACCTAAAACATTTCTGATTTCCCGTCCTATTGGTAAACTTGGGATCAGCTGATCTTCCTCTATAGTTCTAAGAAAAGATCTTTGCCGACAGTCCGCCGCATTATAATAAAATTCCAGTGAGTGGCCGCTGTTTTCCAGACTTTACCAATAGGACGGGGAATCAGAAACACCGCCATGTTGGTACACCTAAAACATCTTGGATTCCTCGTCCCATTGGTAAAGTCGAGTAGTGGCCACTCAATTAAAACATTTTATAACATGGTGGCCTGTTGGCAAAGATCCTTTCCTAGTACTATAGAGGAAGATCAGCTGATCCAGAGCTTACCAATAGGACGGGGAATCAGAAATGTTTTGGGTGTACCAACATGGCGGGGGTTCTAAATTTTCTACAATTGTTTTAGGTGTACCAACATGAAGTGTTCTATCATTTTCCAATTGTTTTAGGTGTACTAACATGGCGGGGGTTCTATAATTTTCCTTGACCTGTTGACGTCACTCCAGCTGATCCCAAGTTTACCAATTGGACGGGGTCTCAGAACATTATGTTCTATAATTTCCCAAATGTTTTAGGTGTACCAACATGGCGGCGTTCTATAATTTTCCTTGACCTGTTGACGTCATGCCAGCTGATCGTGACTCGGCTGAAGATCAGTTGATCCCGAATTTACCAGAAGGACGGGGACTCAGAACATTATGTTCTACAATTTCCCAAATGTTTTAGGTGTACCAACATGGCGGTGTTCTATAATTTTCCCAAATGTTCTAGGTGTACCAACATGGCGGTGTTCTATAATTTTCCCAAATGTTCTAGGCGTATCAACATGGCGGTGTTCTATCATTTTCTAAAATGTTCTAGGTGTACCAACATGGCGGTGTTCTATAATTTTCCCAAATGTTTTAGGTGTACCAACATGGCGGTGTTCTATAAATTTCTTCGACCTCCAAATTCTCCTCGACCTGTTGACGTCACGCCAGCTGATTGTGACTCGGCAGAAGATCAGCTAATCCCGAGTTTACCAAAAGGACGGGGACTCAACATGGCGGTGTTCTATAATTTTCCCAAATGTTTTAGGTGTACCAACATGGCGGTGTTCTATAATTTTCCCAAATGTTTTAGGTGTACCAACATGGCGGTGTTCTATAATTTTCCAAAATGTTTGAGGTGTACCAACATGGCGGTTTTCTATACTTTTCCAAATGTTCTGGGTGTACCAACATGGCGGTTTTCTATACTTTTCCAAATGTTCTAGGTGTACCAACATGGAGGTGTTCTATAATTTTCCCAAATGTTTTAGGTGTACCAACATGGCGGTGTTCTATAAATTTCTTCGACCTCCAAATTCTCCTCGACCTGTTGACGTCACGCCAGCTGATCGTGACTCGGCTGAAGATCAGCTGATCCCTAATTTACCAGAAGGACGGGGACTCAGAACATTATGTTCTATAATTTTCCAAATGTTCTAGGTGTACCAACATGTCGATGTTCTATAATTTTCCGAAATGTTTGAGGTGTACAGACATGGCGGTGTTCTACAATTCTCCAAATGTTCTAGGTGTACCAACATGGCGGTGTTCTATAATTTTCCCAATTGTTTGAGGTGTACCAACATGGCGGTGCTCTATAATTTTCCCAATTGTTTGAGGTGTACCAACATGGCGGTGTTCTATAATTTTCCTTGACCTCCAACAAACTGCGCATGCACCTCATCCCTTTAATCACTGGCCGACCGGCTCGCGCCGATATACGTCTGCATAGCGGCTCTATGTCCTCCGGCGGCCTGCGATTGCGGCGAGGCAGAACAGGGAGGTGCCTATGTAAACAAAGGTGATTCGCCGTTCTGCCCAATGACATGATAGAGATCTACTTGCTCCCAGTCATCGGGAATAGTGATCTCTGTCATGTTTCAGTAAGCCCATCCCCCCCCCCTACCGTTAGAACACACGCGAGGGAACACACTGAACCCCTTCGATCGCCCCCCAGTGATGACACTTTCCCTGCCAGTGACATTTATACATTGATCGGTGCATTTTTATAGCACTGATCCCTGTAATAATGTCACTGGTCCCCAAAAAGTGTCACTTAGTGTCGGAATTTGTCCGTTGCAATGTCGCAGTCCCGCTAAAAATCGCAGAACGTCGCCATTGCTTTAAAAAAAAAATAGTCCCTTAATCTATCCCATAGTTTGAATGGGGTGACAACTCTACAAACATGGAGGGGGAGGGGTTGTCACCTGGGCAGGAAGTCACAGACAGCTCATAGAAGTGAATAATGTAATAATATATTATATATACAATACAGGGGGGGGGTCCTGTGACCCCCCCCCCCCCCAGCTGATTGATGACAACGCTCAAAGCTTCTACTGGAGACCTGATTGCGCTTCCCTCCTCTCCCCCCGCCCGGGGTCACCACTATGTCTGCCCGGAGGGACCCATCCCCCCCCCCACACACCCGCGGCCCTTCTCCTTCACACTCACTTCCTGGTCGGAGCTCGGCGCCGCCTGATGACGTCACACCGGGAGTCGCAACCACTCGGGAGCGTGGGCGACTGGGCGGGGTTCAGCGCCGTTTCCTAGAGAGTCACGTGACGAGCAGAAGAGCCGCAATTGGGAAGGTTGTCACCACAAATGGTTGTCACTGGGGGGGGGTGGTCACTGGGGGGAAGGGGGTTGTCACTGGAAAGGTTGTCACTGGGAGAGTTGTCACCACAAATAGTTGTCACTGGGGGGGGGGGTTGTCACTGGAAAGGTTGTCGAGAGGGTGGTCACTGGATAGGGTTGTCACCACAAATGGTGGTCACTGGGAGAGTTGTCACTGGCTCGGGCTGTGTCACTGTGGGAGGAGCCGGGTGTATGGGAGAGGTCAGGTTGTGTGGGAGGGGTCAGGTTGTGTGGGAGGAGTCAGGTGTATGGGAGGGGTCAGGTTGTGTGGGAGGGGTCAGGTTGTGTGGGAGGAGTCGGGTGTATGAGAGGGGTCAGGTTGTGTGGGAGGAGTCGGGTGTATGGGAGGGGTCAGGTTGTGTGGGAGGAGTCGGGGTGTATGAGAGAGGTCAGGTTGTGTGGGAGGAGTCGGGTGTATGGGAGGGGTCAGGTTGTGTGGGAGGAGTTGGGTGTATGGGAGGGGTCAGGTTGTGTGGGAGGAGTCGGGTGTATGAGAGGGGTCAGGTTGTGTGGGAGGAGTCGGGTGTATGGGAGGGGTCAGGTTGTGTGGGAGGAGTTGGGTGTATGGGAGGGGTCAGGTTGTGTGGGAGGAGTTGGGTGTATGGGAGGGGTCAGGTTGTGTGGGAGGAGTCGGGTGTATGAGAGAGGTCAGGTTGTGTGGGAGGAGTCGGGTGTATGGGAGGGGTCAGGTTGTGTGGGAGGAGTCGGGTGTATGGTAGAGGTCAGGTTGTGTGGGAGGAGTCGGAGTGTATGGGAGAGGTCAGGTTGTGTGGGAGGAGTCGGAGTGTATGGGAGAGGTCAGGTTGTGTGGGAGGAGTCGGGTGTATGGGAGGGGTCAGGTTGTGTGGGAGGAGTCGGGGTGTATGAGAGAGGTCAGGTTGTGTGGGAGGAGTCGGGTGTATGGGAGGGGTCAGGTTGTGTGGGAGGAGTCGGGTGTATGAGAGAGGTCAGGTTGTGTGGGAGGAGTCGGAGTGTATGGGAGAGGTCAGGTTGTGTGGGAGGAGTCGGTGTATGGGAGGGGTCAGGTTGTGTGGGAGGAGTCAGGTGTATGAGAGAGGTCAGGTTGTGTGGGAGGAGTCGGGGTGTATAGGAGGGCGCAGGTTGTGTGGGAGGAGTCGGGTGTATGAGAGGGGTCGGGTTGTGTGGGAGGAGTCGGGTGTATAAGAGGGGTCAGGTTGTGTGGGAGGAGTCGGGGTGTATGGGAGGGGTCAGGTTGTGTGAGAGGAGTCAGGGTGTGTGGGAGGGGTCAGGTTGTGTCGGAGGAGTTCAGTGTATAAGAGGGGTCAGGGTGTGTGGGAGGAGTCTGGTGTATGGGAGAGGTCAGGTTGTGTGGGAGGAGTCGGGTGTATAGGAGAGCGCAGGTTGTGTGGGAGGAGTCGTGTGTATGGGATGAGTCAGGTGTGTGGGAGGAGTCGGGTGTATGGGAGGGGTCAGGTTGTGTGGGAGGAGTCGGGGTGTATAGGAGAGCGCAGGTTGTGTGGGAGGAGTCGTGTGTATGGGATGAGTCAGGTGTGTGGGAGGAGTCGGGTGTATGAGAGGGGTCGGGTTGTGTGGGAGGAGTCGGGTGTATAAGAGGGGTCAGGTTGTGTGGGAGGAGTCGGGTGTATGGGAGGGGTCAGGTTGTGTCGGAGGAGTTCAGTGTATAAGAGGGGTCAGGGTGTGTGGGAGGAGTCTGGTGTATGGGAGAGGTCAGGTTGTGTGGGAGGAGTCGGGTGTATGGGAGGGGTCAGGTTGTGTGGGAGGAGTCGGGGTGTATAGGAGAGCGCAGGTTGTGTGGGAGGAGTCGTGTGTATAGGAGGAGTCAGGTGTGTGGGAGGAGTCGGGTGTATGAGAGGGGTCGGGTTGTGTGGGAGGAGTCGGGTGTATAAGAGGGGTCAGGTTGTGTGGGAGGAGTCGGGGTGTATGGGAGGGGTCAGGTTTTGTGAGAGGAGTCGGGGTGTCCGGGAGGGGTCAGGTTTTGTGAGAGGAGTCAGGGTGTGTGGGAGGGGTCAGGGTGTATGGGAGGGGTCGGGTTGTGTGGGAGGCGTCCGAGGTTGGGTGGGAGGAGTCCGAGGTCAGGTTGAGTGCGAGGTGCCCGGGTGTATGGGAGGGGTCAGGTTGAGTGGGAGGCGCCCGGGTGTATGGGAGGGGTCAGGTTGAGTGGGAGGAGTCGGGTGTATGAGAGGGGTCAGGTTGTGTGGGAGGAGTCGGGTGTATGAGAGGGGTCAGGGTGTGTGGGAGGAGTCGGGGGTGTATGGGAGGGGTCAGGTTGTGTGAGAGAAGTCAGGGTGTGTGGGAGGGTCGGGTTGTGTGGGAGGCGTACAAGGTCAGGTTGTGTGGGAGGGTCGGGTTGTGTGGGAGGCGTACAAGGTCAGGTTGTGTGGGAGGAGTCCGAGGTCAGGTTGAGTGGGAGGCGCCCGGGTGTATGGGGGGGGGCAGGTTGAGTGGGAGGTGCCCGGGTGTATAGGAGGGGTCAGGTTGAGTGGGAGGAGTCGGGTGTATGAGAGGGGTCAGGTTGTGTGGGAGGCGCCCGGGTGTGTGGGAGGTGCCTGGGTGTATGGGAGGGGTCAGGTTGAGTGGGAGGCGCCCGGGTGTATGGGAGGGGTCAGGTTGTGTGGGAGGAGTCGGGTGTATGAGAGGGGTCGGTTGTGTGGGAGGAGTCGGAGTGTATAAGAGGGGTCAGGGTGTGTGGGAGGAGTCAGGTGTGTGGGAGGAGTCGGAGTGTATGAGAGGGGTCGGTTGTGTGGGAGGAGTCGGAGTGTATGAGAGGGGTCAGAGTGTGTGGGAGGAGTCAAGTGTATGAGAGGGGTCAGGGTGTGTGGGAGGAGTCGGGGTGTATGAGAGGGGTCAGGGTGTGTGGGAGGAGTCAGGTGTGTGGGAGGAGTCGGGTGTATGTAGGGTTGCCACCTCATCCCTTTAAAACAGAACACATATGAATTACACAGGTTCTGTGGCTGATTATGGTGGTAATTAAACTCACTCGGTGGCTAATCTGCATTAGCCTGAGCCTCAGAACCTGTGTAATTCATATGTGTTCTGTTTTAAAGGGATGAGGTGGCAACCCTAGGTGTATGAGAGGGGTCGGGTTGTGTGGGAGGAGTCGGGTGTATAAGAGGGGTCAGGTTGTGTGGGAGGAGTCGGGGGTGTATGGGAGGGGTCAGGTTGTGTGAGAGAAGTCAGGGTGTGTGGGAGGGTCGGGTTGTGTGGGAGGCGTACAAGGTCAGGTTGTGTGGGAGGGTCGGGTTGTGTGGGAGGCGTACAAGGTCAGGTTGTGTGGGAGGAGTCCGAGGTCAGGTTGAGTGGGAGGCGCCCGGGTGTATGGGGGGGGGCAGGTTGAGTGGGAGGTGCCCGGGTGTATAGGAGGGGTCAGGTTGAGTGGGAGGAGTCGGGTGTATGAGAGGGGTCAGGTTGTGTGGGAGGCGCCCGGGTGTGTGGGAGGTGCCTGGGTGTATGGGAGGGGTCAGGTTGAGTGGGAGGCGCCCGGGTGTATGGGAGGGGTCAGGTTGTGTGGGAGGAGTCGGGTGTATGAGAGGGGTCGGTTGTGTGGGAGGAGTCGGAGTGTATAAGAGGGGTCAGGTTGTATGGGAGGAGTCGGGGTGTATGGGAGGGGTCAGGTTGTGTGAGAGGAGTCAGGGTGTGTGGGAGGGGTCAGGGTGTATGGGAGGGGTCGGGTTGTGTGGGAGGCGTCCGAGGTCCAGTTGAGTGGGAGGGGTCAGGTTGTGTGGGAGGGGTCGGGTTGTGTGGTTGGAGTCCGAGGTCAGGTTGAGTGGGAGGCGCCCCGGGTATATGGGAGGGGTCAGGTTGAGTGAGAGGCGCCCGGGTGTATGGGAGGGGTCAGGTTGAGTGGGAGGGGTCAGGGTGTGTGGGAGGGGTCAGGTTGTATGGGAGGGGTCGGGTTGTGTGGGAGGAGTGTGAGGTCAGGTTGAGTGGGAGGCGCCCGGGTGTATGGGAGGGGTCAGGTTGAGTGGGAGGCGCCCGGGTGTATGGGAGGGGTCAGGTTGAGTGGGAGGGGTCAGGGTGTCCGCACAGCTCAGAAGCTCACAGTGTGCGGTGAAATCAGAGGAAGGGGGAGGGTTTGAGCCCCTGGGCGGGGGGGACATGTCATGTATATGGGGGGAGGGGGGGTGACTTTGATCTCGGGGGGGAACGCGGAATGAAGACGGAGAAAACATTTTATATAATCATTTCTTTCCTCCCGGCAGTTGCCATGGCAACGTTATGAAGTCGGTTACTTGACATCATTTTCAGAAGTTTTGTTACCGTAGAAACCGAGCGCAGCGCGTTATATATAGAACGCTCTCTGACTGCGCCGCGTCATTCCAATCCATTGATGGGGGGGGGGGGGGGTTCTCTTTGAATTATTGAATGTGTTAGATAAGAGATGTCGGCTGTGCTCTGTGGTTGGTCGATCGGCGGGGCTTAGGGAGTGGAGGGTTTGGTGGGGTGGAGTGATCGGTGTGTTGGATGGATCGGTGGGTTGGAGGGATCGGCGGGGTGGAGATATCACAGATCAGGAGAACGATCGGTGACACTTTCCATCCATAAATTAATTGATTACAATGTTGCGATGTCACTGAACAGGGATGTGTAGCTGTGATGTCGGCTCCTCTGACACTGCGCAGTGGGAGGGGCAACACTTCTCTGGAGGACTCTGCTCCACCCCCCTAGGGGGTCGCCATACAAGTTACAATCAGATTGCCGATAGAGGGGGTAGAGGACTGGACCCAGACTCCATTATTTCCATGGGGGGGGGCTTTGTTTTTGTTTTCCGGAAGCAGGGAGAGTAATAATATGTGACTCTGTACGTTACACACCCCTGACCCCTGCACTCTGTACATTACACACCCCTGACCCCCGCACTCTGTACGTTACACACCCCTGACCCCTGCACTCTGTACATTACACACCCCTGACCCCTGCACTCTGTACATTACACACCCCTGACCCCTGCACTCTGTACGTTACACACCCCTGACCCCTGCACTCTGTACATTACACACCCCTGACCCCTGCACTCTGTACGTTACACACCCCTGACCCCTGCACTCTGTACATTACACACCCCTGATCCCTGCACTCTGTACGTTACACACCCCTGACCCCTGCACTCTGTACATTACACACCCCTGACCCCTGCACTCTGTACGTTACACACCCCTGACCCCTGCACTCTGTACGTTACACACCCCTGACCCCTGCACTCTGTACATTACACACCCCTGACCCCTGCACTCTGTACATTACACACCCCTGACCCCTGCACTCTGTACGTTACACACCCCTGACCCCTGCACTCTGTACGTTACACACCCCTGACCCCCGCACTCTGTACGTTACACACCCCTGACCCCTGCACTCTGTACATTACACACCCCTGATCTCTGCACTCTGTACATTACACACCCCTGACCCCTGCACTCTGTACATTACACACCCCTGATCTCTGCACTCTGTACATTGCACACCCCTGACCCCCGCACTCTGTACACTACATACTCCTGCCCCCTGTGCATTAGACTCCTGAGCCCTGCACTCTGTACATTACACACCCCTGATCTCTGCACTCTGTATCCTCCTTCCTCTATAACTCTCCTCTCCTGAAATTCTCTCCTGGACTCTCCCCCTCCCCCTCCCCCTTCCCCTCCCCCTCCTCTCTCAGGTATTCAGAGAAAGGAGCTCATTGAATACAAAGTAACATTTCCAGTACAGGAGAGACATCAATAGCCAATCACAGTGACTGATGATTTGTGATCAATATTTCCCCCGTCTTTTCTTACAATGTTTGATTGATTGGAAAGACTTCCTGTAACCGTCCGCCTTTCATTATTATCAAAGTATAAATTACCCGACATACAGGACAAGAGACTGCTGGGGACACCTGATGTAAGGAGGGACTCTGCTGGGGGCACCTGATGTAAGGAGGGACTCTGCTGGGGGCACCTGATGTAAGGAGGGACTCTGCTGGGGGCACCTGATGTAAGGAGGGACTCTGCTGGGGGCACCTGATGTAAGGAGGGACTCTGCTGGGGGCACCTGATGTAAGGAGGGACTCTGCTGGGGACACCTGATGTAAGGAGGGACTCTGCTGGGGACACCTGATGTAAGGAGGGACTCTGCTGGGGACACCTGATGTAAGGAGGGACTCCGCTGGGGACACCTGATGTAAGGAGGGACTCTGCTGGGGACACCTGATGTAAGGAGGGACTCTGCTGGGGACACCTGATGTAAGGAGGGACTCCGCTGGGGACACCTGATGTAAGGAGGGACTCCGCTGGGGGCACCTGATGTAAGGAGGGACTCTGCTGGGGACACCTGATGTAAGGAGGGACTCCGCTGGGGACACCTGATGTAAGGAGGGACTCCGCTGGGGACACCTGATGTAAGGAGGGACTCTGCTGGGGACACCTGATGTAAGGAGGGACTCCGCTGGGGACACCTGATGTAAGGAGGGACTCCGCTGGGGACACCTGATGTAAGGAGGGACTCTGCTGGGGACACCTGATGTAAGGAGGGACTCCGCTGGGGACACCTGATGTAAGGAGGGACTCCGCTGGGGACACCTGATGTAAGGAGGGACTCCGCTGGGGGCACCTGATGTAAGGAGGGACTCCGCTGGGGACACGTGGTCCCACTGATTCTGCAATATGGTGAGTGGAACTATTTCATTTTATATTATTATTATTCAGGATTTATATACTTTCCTACATACAGGGGGGGGGGGCCTTCCTACATACAGGGGGGGGGGGCACTTTCCTACATACAGGGGGGGGCACTTTCCTACATACAGGGGGGGGGGGGGGGGCACCCCAAACATGATCTATTTTCTGAAGACAGACACCCTAGAGAATAAAATGGCGGTACTTCCAATTTTTCACGTCACACAATATTTCCCGCAAAGATCTGGGATTTTTTTTTTTTTCAGTAAAAAAAAGACACAAAATTAAAAAATTTTGGCGAATAATAAATGATCATTTTTTTTTTGTTGTTGTTAAATCTTAAATTTGCGCTCGCCTGTGAAATGGCGACAACGGGAATTATGGGCCCCCTGGAGCAGAGAACCAGGAGGGGGGGGAGGGGTGCTGCCTCTGGGCCCTGTAAACAAAAATATATATATACCGGTATATAAAAAAATTAAAAACATTATTTTTATAAAAAACATTTTTAATTAATTTTTTATATATATCTTTTTTTTAATTTTGTTTGTTTTTATTAAAAGGGCCCAGTGGTCCCCAGGGGCCCGGATGGCAACCCCCTTCTTTGTTTGTTGTAAGGAGCCTGGAGATCCTCAGGGTCCCGAATGGCAACCCCCCCCCCTTTTTTTTTTTTTTATAAAAAACATTTTTAATTTATTTTTTATATATATATATATATATTTTTTTTTTGTTTGTTTTTATTAAAAGGGCCCGGATGGCAACCCCCTTTTTTATTTGTTTGGGGGGGGGGGGGTGCTGATGCAGCCTCAAATTGAAGAGTGGGGGGGGGGAGGGGTGCTGCCTCTGGGCCCTTTAATAAAAAAAATATATATATACCGGTATATAAAAAAATGTAAAACATTATTTTTATTTTTATAAAAAACATTTTTAATTATTTTTTTATATATATCCTTTTTTAAATTTGTTTGTTTTTATTAAAAGGGCCCAGAGGTACCCAGGGGCCCGGATGGCAACCCCCCCCCCCTTTTTTGTTGTTGTTGTAAGGAGCCTGGAGATCCTGAGGTTCCCGGATGGCAACCCCCCCTTTTTTTTATTTTTTATAAAAACATTTTTAATTTATTTTTTATATATATCTTTTTTTAATTTTGTTTGTTTTTATTAAAAGGGCCCGGATGGCAACCCCCCCCCCTCCCTTTTTTTTTTTTTTTATAAAAACATTTTTAATTTATTTTATATATATATATATTTTTTTTTTTAAAAGGGTCCAGAGCAACCTCTTTTAATAAATACAACAAAAAAAAAAAATTACAATTTTTTTTTTTGATAAAAAAAAAAAAGGGGGGGGGGTTGATATCCGGGCCCTTTTAATAAAAACAAACAAACAAACAAAAAATATATATATATATAAAATAAATTAAAAATGTTTTTATAAAAAAAAAAAAAAAGAGGGGGGGGGGGGTTGCCATCCGGGCCCCTGGGGACCTCCAGGTTCCTGACCTTTTCCTAAAAACGCAGTGGCTGAAAAACGCATATAGATGTGAACTCATCCCCTATAGGGAAGCGTGCTAATTGGACCGTATGGCGTTTTTTCTCTCCAAAACGCACTTAAAAAACGCATACGTGTCCCCTATAGTAAAGCATGTAAATTGGACCGTAGGGCGTCTTTTCTGCAAAACGCACTAAAAAGCGCATAGGTGTGAAGGTGTCCCCTATAGGGAAGCGTGGTCATTGGACCGTAGGGCGTTTTTGGCCAAAACGCACTTAAAAAACGCATAGGTGTCAACGTGTCCCCTATGACACCTTCACACCTATGCGTCTTTTTAAGTGCGTTTTGGCGAAAAACGCCCTACGGTCCAATGACCACGCTTCCCTATAGGGGGGACCCCATCACACTTATGCGCTTTTTAGTGCGTTTTGCAGAAAAGACGCCCTACCGTCCAATTTACTTGCTTCCCTATAGGGGACACGTATGCGTTTTTTAAGTGCGTTTTGGAGAGAAAAAAAACCGCCCTACGGTCCAATTAGCACGCTTCCCTATAGGGGACCCCTTCACACCTATGCGCTTTTTAGTGCGTTTTGCAGAAAAGACGCCCTGCGGTCCAATTACCACACTTCCCTATAGTGGAGACATTTACACCAATGCGTTTTTTAGGTGCGTTTTGCATGCTGATTGGACCGTAGGGCGTCTTTTCTGCAAAACGCACTAAAAAGCGCGTAGGTGTGAACCACTAGACCCCGCCCCCCTCGTAGCGGCACGTAATTCTAAGCGGCGGTTCTGCAATCCTGCTGGGAAGAAGTCGCATTCTTGGATTTACAGAGGGTGCTAACGGCTCGGCCTTGGCTGTTCCGGTGCATGCTGGGACTTGTAGTGCACCACCCGGGGGGAGGGGAGGAAAGCGCTGTGCACACTTGTGGCTTCCTCCTTTGCTATGTACAGAACATGTGGCGTGTTTCTGCACAGCGCCGCCGCCGCCGCCGGGGGATCAAGTTGAAGAGGTGTGGCAGAGGAAAGGGGCCGGCAGCTGTCTACCTCCCCCTCCCCCCCCCCCCCCTTTCTCCGTTTTTCCGATCGTCAGGCTCAGCCACTTCCACTCAGGGACTTTCATTCTCCAGCCCTCCCCGCTCCTGGATGAGCCTCCTCTCCGATCGGAAGCCGCCGGCATGCTTCCCTGGAAGAGGAACAAGTTTGTGTTGGCCAAGAAGGACAAGAAGACCAACAAGGGGCTCGGCTACTCCTCGCTGCTCTCCTCCTTCGTGCGCTCCTGCCCCGACCTCCTGCCCCAAACCCCCCTGGCCCGCCTGGGCAAGGTCTTCGGCGCCCGGAGGCAGAAGGTGGAGCTGAACAAAGAGGACCCCTCGTACACCGTGTGGTACCTGGGCAACGCCGTCACCCTCCGCGCCAAGGGGGAGGGCTGCACGGCGGAGGTGGTGGACAAGATCTGGGAGAAGAGCGAGTTCGGAGGGTACAGCACCAAGATGAAGCTCTCCCTGGGCTCCCACGGCATCAGGATGACCCCCTGCCGGAAGGGCGCCAGGAAGACGGCCCACGCCTACCTCCTGCACCGCATCACCTGCTGCCTGCAGGAGACCCGCCACCCCAAGGTCTTCTCCTGGGTCTACCGGCACCAGATCAAGAACAAGGCGGTGGTGCTGAGGTGCCACGCCGTGCTGGTGTCCAAGGCGGAGAAAGCCCAAGCCATGGCGCAGACCCTTTGCCAGACCTCCCTGGCGGCCTTCAAGGAGTTTAAGAGGTTCAAGAGGCAGAGCGACTCCAGGAGGGAGCAGCAAGAACTTTTGGGGGACTTGGTGGTGCCCATGATGCCCCTGAGGAAGGTCCTCAATGGCACCTGCTCCTATAACCCAACTTCGGAGAGGAGTAAGGCCGTGCCTAGGCTCAGCTCCATCCTAGAGGAAGAGGAGGACGCCGAGGAAGAGAGGACAGACAGGCGCAGGACCCCCGTCCTCATCAGGGACCACTTCATTTCCCACCAGCGGGAGAAGGACGCTATTCTAGAACTGGCCCAGGAACTGAGGAGACTGAGCATCCAACGGGAACTGGCCAAAAAAATCCAATTCATGTCCACCACACACATCCCAGACTGGAAGTGGGCGCTACAGACTATTTGTTGACTCTGAACTTTTTCTTAACCCCCCCCCCCCCCCCCAAAGCTCCGCTGTCGTTATCCCATCTCCAGGAACATCCCATCTCCAGGACCATCCCATCTCCAGGACCATCCCATCTCCAGGACCATGGCTTCCTTCAAGTCCCATCTAACCCCCGGCAGGTCTGTTGGTCCGGATTACAGGTGACCTAAGCCCTTCTGGGTGGTTAGTGAATGATGGTAAAGGCTCTGCTTGACAGAAGAGCTAGCCATCTTTATTTGGGATATGGGATCACTGTCCATACACGAGCCGGGATATGGGATCACTGTCCATACAGGAGCCAGTATATGGGATAATTGTCCATACAGGAGCCAGTATATGGGATCATTGTTCATACACGAGCCAGTATATGGGATCATTGTCCATAGCAGCCGGGATATGGGATCACTGTCCATACACAAACAGGGATATGGGATAATTGTCCATACACGAGCCGGGATATGGGATCATTGTCCATACACGAGCCAGTATATGGGATCATTGTCCATACAGGAGCCAGTATATGGGTCACTGTCCCTACACGAGTCGGGATATGGGATCACTGTCCATACCCGAGTCGGGATATGGGATCACTGTCCATGCAGGAGCCTGTATATGGGATCATTGTCTATACACGAGCCGGGATATGGGATCACTGTCCCTACAGGAGCCAGTATATGGGGTCACTATCCATACATGAGCCGGGATATGGGATCCCTGTCCATACACAAGCCGGGATATGGGATCACTATCCATCCACGAGCCAGTATATGGGTCACTGTCCCTACATGAGCCGGGATATGTGATCACTGTCCATACACGAGCCGGGATATGTGATCACTGTCCATACACGAGCCGGGATATGGGATCACTGTCCATACACGAGCCGGGATATGGGATCACTGTCCATACACGAGCCGGGATATGGAATCACTGTCCCTACATGAGCCGGGATATGGGATCATTGTCCATACACGAGCCAGTATATGGGATCATTGTCCATACACGAGCCGGGATATGGGATCACTGTCCCTACATGAGCCGGGATATGGGATCCCTGTCCATACACAAGCCGGGATATGGAATCACTGTCCCTACATGAGTCGTGATATAGGATCACTGTCCATACACGAGCCGGGATATGTAATCACTGTCCATACACAAGCAGGGATATGGGATCACTGTCCATACACGAGCCAGTATATGGGTCACTGTCCCTACACGAGCAGGGATATGGGATCACTGTCCATACATGAGCCGGGATATGGGATCCCTGTCCATACACAACCTGGGATATGGGATCACTATCCATACACGAGCCAGTATATGGGTCACTGTCCATACATGAGCCGGGATATGGGATCATTGTCCATACACGAGCCGGGATATGGGATCATTGTCCATACACGAGCCGGGATATGGAATCACTGTCCATACACGAGCCAGTATATGGGATCACTGTCCATACACGAGCAGGGATATGGGATCACTGTCCATACATGAGCCGGGATATGGGATCACTGTCCATACATGAGCCGGGATATGGGATCCCTGTCCATACATGAGCCAGTATATGGGTCACTGTCCATACACGAGCCGGGATATGGGATCACTGTCCATACATGAGTCGGGATATGGGATCATTGTCCATACACGAGCCGGGATATGGGATCACTGTCCATACAGGAGCCAGTATATGGATCACTGTCCCTACACGAGCCGGTATATGGGATCATTGTCCCTACACGAGCCGGTATATGGGATCATTGTCCCTACACGAGCCGGGATATGGAATCACTGTCCATACACGAGCCGGGATATGGGATCATTGTCCATACACGAGCCAGTATATGGGATCACTGTCCATACACAAGCCGGTATATGGGATCATTGTCCATACACAAAGTGCAGCCCCCAGCGCAGAAATAGTTCCCAGGTCCTGGAAGGGGCACGCTGTGGCCGTTGGGTGTTAAAGGACCTTGTCCCAGCTCTGTGTACATTTGATGATGGCAAATATTTAAAAAAAAACAGCAAAAAAATGGCCAGCATGCTGGAAGTGGTCAGAGTTGCAGGTGATCAGCAGGTGAGGATAAAACGGACAATTATCATTCACTCTCCGGGACTGCGTGTGTCCGGTCCTTACACTGCCAGGAGGTTCAGCCCCCTCCCCCGCCATAACCCCCGAGGACCGGTCAGCGGATATCGTATGGAGTGACGTCCGGATCATCGAATGATTCTGCCAATAAATATTCTCATTTCACCTCTTCCTGTCCGCCTCTCTGATTGATGGGATCCGTCATTTGTTACTTTATTTATATTATTGTTACATTGTGTCATTGAAAAGATACATATTATACTACATGTATGTGTCATGGGATCATACATACAGGGTGTCATGGGATCATACAGGGTGTCATGTGATCATACAGGGTGTCATGGGATCATACAGGGTGTCATGTGATCATACATACAGGGTGTCATGTGATCATATAGGGTGTCAGGGGATCACACATACATGGTGTCATGGGATCATATAGGGTGTCATGGGATCATACAGGGTGTCATGGAATCATACATACAGGGTGTCATGGGATCATATAGGGTGTCAGGGGATCATACATACAGGGTGTCATGGGATCATACATACAGGGTGTCATGGGATCATACAGGGTGTCATGTGATCATACAGGGTGTCATGGGATCATACAGGGTGTCATGTGATCATACAGGGTGTCATGGGATCAAACAGGGTGTCTTGGGATCATACAGGGTGTCTTGGGATCATACATACAGGGTGTCATGGGATCATATAGGGTGTCATGGAATCATACATACAGGGTGTCATGTGATCATATAGGGTGTCAGGGGATCACACATACAGGGTGTCATGGGATCATACAGGGTGTCATGGGATCATACAGGGTGTCATGTGATCATATAGGGTGTCAGGGGATCACACATACAGGGTGTCATGGGATCATATAGGGTGTCATGGGATCATACAGGGTGTCATGGAATCATACATACAGGGTGTCATGGGATCATATAGGGTGTCAGGGGATCATACATACAGGGTGTCATGGGATCATATAGGGTGTCATGTGATCATACATACAGGGTGTCATGGGATCATACAGGGTGTCATTGGATCATACAGGGTGTCATGTGATCATACAGGGTGTCATGTGATCATACAGGGTGTCATGTGACCACACAGGGTGTCATGGGATCATACAGGGTGTCATGTGACCACACAGGGTGTCATGGGATCATACAGGGTGTCATGTGATCATACAGGGTGTCATGTGATCACACAGGTTGTCATGGGATCATACAGGGTGTCATGTGATCATACAGGGTGTCATGGGATCATACAGGGTGTCATGGGATCATATAGGGTGTCATGGAATCATACATACAGGGTGTCATGTGATCATAAGGGTGTCAGGGGATCACACAAACAGGGTGTCATGGGATCATACAGGGTGTCAGGGGATCACACAAACAGGGTGTCATGGGATCATACAGGGTGTCAGGGGATCATACATACAGGGTGTCATGGGATCATACAGGGTGTCATGGGATCATACAGGGTGTCATGGGATCATACAGGGTGTCAGGGGATCATACATACAGAGTGTCGGTGGGATCATACATACAGGGTGTCATGGGATCATACAGGGTGTCAGGGGATCATACATACAGGGTGTCGGTGGGATCATACATACAGGGTGTCATGGGATCATACAGGGTGTCATGGGATCATACAGGGTGTCATGGGATCATACATACACGGTGTCGGTGGGATCATACAGGGTGTCATGGGATCATACAGGGTGTCATGGGATCATACAGGGTGTCATGGGATCATACAGGGTGTCAGGGGATCATACATACAGAGTGTCGGTGGGATCATACATACAGGGTGTCATGGGATCATACAGGGTGTCAGGGGATCATACATACAGGGTGTCGGTGGGATCATACATACAGGGTGTCATGGGATCATACAGGGTGTCATGGGATCATACAGGGTGTCATGGGATCATACATACACGGTGTCGGTGGGATCATACAGGGTGTCATGGGATCATACAGGGTGTCATGGGATCATACAGGGTGTCATGTGATCATACAGGGTGTCATGGGATCATACATACACGGTGTCGGTGGGATCCATGTAATCTCCTTCTTACCTTTTTTTTATCCTGATCATTTTGGATTGGGGGAGGGGAGGGGTTAAAATATAACTGAAGACAAAACTTTTTTTTCTAGTTTTGGACAGAATGGAAATGGACTAGAACCCTTGTCAGGCAGCCCCCCCCCCCCTCAGATGCCCACCCAGGACCACCAACATGCCAGCAGGAAAGCCCCTAACATGTGGATGGCCAGGTACATCCCCCATGGCCATCCACATGTGCCAACTTTTGCCCAACATATGCCAATCAGTGCCCACAAATGGGAACCGAATGGCACCATTATAGGACGAATAAAATCAGTGATGCCCAGCAATGCCACCCATCAGTGTAATCAGTGCCCCTCAGTGCCACCTATAAGTAAACATAAGTGCCTATCAGTTCCGCCTATGAGTGCCCATCAGTTCCGCCTATGAGTGCCCATCAGTGTCGCCTATGGGTGCCCATCAGTGTCACCTCATTGGTGCTCATCGGTGTCGCTTTATCAGTGCCCGTCATTGAAGAAACAAACTTACTTGTTTACAAAAAAATATTTTTTCTTTCAAAATTTTCGCTCTTTTTGTTGCGCAAACAATAAAAACAGCAGAAGTGATCAAATGCCACCAAAAGAAAGCTCTATATGTGGGAGGGAAAATGATAAGAAATCTGCATCTGGTGGCATGTGACTGGGGCAATCTGCATCTGGTGGCATGTGACTGGGGCAATCTGCATCTGGTGGCATGTGACTGGGGCAATCTGCATCTGGTGGCATGTGACTGGGGCAATCTGCATCTGGTGGCATGTGACTGGGGCAATCTGCATCTGGTGGCATGTGACTGGGGCAAACTGCATCTGGTGGCATGTGACTGGGGCAATCTGCATCTGGTGGCATGTGACTGGGGCAATCTGCATCTGGTGTCAGGTGACTGGGGCAATCTGCATCTGGTGGCATGTGACTGGGGCAATCTGCATCTGGTGTCAGGTGACTGGGGCAATCTGCATCTGGTGGCAGGCAATGTGGCAATCTGCGTCTGGTGGCATGTGACTGGGGCAATCTGCATCTGGTGGCATGTGACTGGGGCAATCTGCATCTGGTGGCATGTGACTGGGGCAATCTGCATCTGGTGGCATGTGACTGGGGTAATCTGCATCTGGTGGCATGTGACTGGGGCAATCTGCATCTGGTGGCATGTGACTGGGGCAATCTGCATCTGGTGGCATGTGACTGGGGCAATCTGCATCTGGTGGCATGTGACTGGGGCAATCTGCATCTGGTGGCATATGACTGGGGTAATCTGCATCTGGTGGCATGTGACTGGGGCAATCTCCATCTGGTGGCATGTGGCTGGGGCAATCTGCATCTGGTGGCATGTGACTGGGGCAATCTGCATCTGGTGGCATGTGACTGGGGCAATCTGCATCTGGTGGCATGTGACTGGGGCAATCTGCATCTGGTGGCATATGACTGGGGTAATCTGCATCTGGTGGCATGTGACTGGGGCAATCTGCATCTGGTGGCATGTGACTGGGGCAATCTGCATCTGGTGGCATATGACTGGGGCAATCTGCATCTGGTGGCATGTGACTGGGGCAATCTCCATCTGGTGGCATGTGGCTGGGGCAATCTGCATCTGGTGGCATGTGACTGGGGCAATCTGCATCTGGTGGCATGTGACTGGGGCAATCTCCATCTGGTGGCATGTGACTGGGGCAATCTGCATCTGGTGTCAGGTGACTGGGGCAATCTGCATCTGGTGGCATGTGACTGGGGCAATCTGCATCTGGTGTCAGGTGACTGGGGCAATCTGCATCTGGTGGCATGTGACTGGGGCAATCTCCATCTGGTGGCATGTGACTGGGGCAATCTGCGTCTGGTGGCATGTGACTGGGGCAATCTGCATCTGGTGGCATATGACTGGGGCAATCTGCGTCTGGTGGCATGTGACTGGGGCAATCTGCATCTGGTGTCAGGTGACTGGGGCAATCTGCATCTGGTGGCATGTGACTGGGGCAATCTGCATCTGGTGGCATATGACTGGGGCAATCTGCGTCTGGTGGCATGTGACTGGGGCAATCTGCATCTGGTGGCATATGACTGGGGTAATCTGCATCTGGTGGCATGTGACTGGGGCAATCTGCATCTGGTGGCATGTGACTGGGGCAATCTGCATCTGGTGGCATATGACTGGGGCAATCTGCATCTGGTGGCATATGACTGGGGCAATCTGCGTCTGGTGGCATGTGACTGGGGCAATCTGCGTCTGGTGGCATGTGACTGGGGCAATCTGCATCTGGTGGCATATGACTGGGGCAATCTGCATCTGGTGGCATGTGACTGGGGCAATCTGCATCTGGTGGCATGTGACTGGGGCAATCTGCATCTGGTGGCATGTACCAATCTGGTGGCATGTGACAAGCTCGGGGCTCCCACGGATTCGGCATTATGGTGAGTTGAACTAATTATGTATTACAAGGTAATAATAAAAATAATGCTCTTCAATCCTCCTGACACCATAACAACCATGGCGCCGAGATGATCGAAGCGCCAACACCGGCCGTTTCCCAACAAATTGGCCACAAAAAAAACACATCGTCGACCACCCATCCCCCCCCCTTACTTGTATTGGTGTCACGGGGACAGGAAATGAAGGAGAATCTCCCCACGCGGGGGGTCACACACACCATTATAAACCTGAATTGAATTGTGACTCTTCCAGAACTGTAAAAAAAATAAAACTTGGCGAGGGAGCGAGGATCGGCTTCTAATAATCGTTCAGCACACAAAGGGACTGGAAATCCTCCAATCACGGGACTCCGGGTGACGCAGGAGGAGGATTGTGAATGTTTGTATAATAACAGAGACGAGCGTCATGGAATCACACAGAAGGTTATCACAGGTCACCGCCAGAGAGGGCGTGTCTAGGGGGGTATAATGGGCACTATATGGGGGTATAATGGGCACTATATGGGGGTATATTATGGGGGGTATATGGGGGTATAATGGGCACTATATGGGGGTATAATGGGCACTATATGGGGGTATATTATGGGGGGTATATGGGGGTATAATGGGCACTATATGGGGGTATAATGGGCACTATATGGGGGTATATTATGGGGGTATAATGGGCACTATATGGGGGTATTTTATGGGGGTATAATGGGCACTATATGGGGGTATTTTATGGGGGTATAATGGGCACTATATGGGGGTATAATGGGCACTATATGGGGGTATAATAGGCACTATATGGGGGTATATTATGGGGGTATAATGGGCACTATATGGGGGTATTTTATGGGGGTATAATGGGCACTATATGGGGGTATTTTATGGGGGGTATAATAGGCACTATATGGGGGTATATTATGGGGGTATAATGGGCACTATATGGGGGTATTTTATGGGGGGTATAATAGGCACTATATGGGGGTATATTATGGGGGTATAATGGGCACTATATGGGGGTATATTATGGGGGGTATATGGGGGTATAATAGGCACTATATGGGGGTATAATGGGCACTATATGGGGGTATATTATGGGTGTATAATAGGCACTATATGGGGGTATATTATGGGGGTATAATGGGCACTATATGGGGGTATATTATGGGGGTATAATGGGCACTATATGGGGGTATATTATGGTGGTATAATGGGTACTATATGGGGGTATATTATGGGGGTATAATGGGCACTATATGGGGGTATATTATGGGGGTATAATAGGCACTATATGGGGGTATATTATGGGGGTATAATGGGTACTATATGGGGGTATAATGGGCACTATATGGGGGTATATTATGGGGGTATAATGGGCACTATATGGGGGTATATTATGGGGGTATAATAGGCACTATATGGGGGTATATTATGGGGGTATAATGGGTACTATATGGGGGTATATTATGAAAGGTATAATAGGGAGTCTAAGGGGGTATATTGGGTATAATAGGGAGTAATATGAGGGGTATAAAGGGGACTTTATTGGGCTATATTATGAGAGGTATATGGGGGGTATAATGGGGAGTATATTATGGGGGTATATTGGGTATAATGGGGAGTATTTGGGGGTATATTATGAGGGGTATAATGGGGACTTTATTGGGCTATATTATGAGAGGTATATGGGGGGTCTATGGGGTTATATTGAATATAATAGGGAGTATATTGGGTATAATGGGGACTTTATTGGGGTATCTTATGAGAGGTCTATAGGGTATAATGGGGAGTATTTGGGGGTATAATGGGGGGTATATTATAAGAGGTATAATGGGGGCATATTGGGTATAAAAGGGAGTAATATGGGGGTATATAGGGTTATAATGGGGAGTATATGGAGGTATAATGGGGGGTATATAGGGTTATAATGGGGAGTATATGGAGGTATAATGGGGGGTATATTATAAGAGGTATAATGGGGGCATATTTGGGTGGTCCATGGAGGTTTGTTGGGTATAATAGGGACTTTATTGGGGTATATTATGAGGAGTATATGGGGTCCATTTGGTATAATAGGCAGTATTTGGGGGTATAATGGGGAATATGTATAGTGATATATTATGATGGGGGTATAATGGGAAGCATATAGGGGTATATTATGAGGGGCACACGGGGGGGTATGAGGCAGAATATATGGGGATATATAATGGGGAGTATATCAGGGGTATATTATGAGAGACCAATGGGTTGTCTATGGGGGTACATTGAGTATATGGGAGTATATTATAAGGGGTATATGGAGGTATATTGAATAGAATGGGGTGTATATCAGGGGTATATTATAAGAGGTATAATAGGGGCTTATGGGGGGAGTATATTGGGGTTCTATGGGGATATGATGAAGGTTTATGGGGGTATATTGGGTAGAATGGGGTGTATATCAGGGGTATATTATGAGGGGTATATTATGGGGGTATATCAGGTAAAATGGGGGTATATTGAATATAATGGGGGGATGTCAGGGAGAATATAATGGGGATACATGGGGGGGGGTATATCAAGTATAACAGGGGTATATGGGGGAAGCACTCTGCCGGCCCCTCCCACCAGCCACGATCTGCCTGCATTGCATAGAGAAGCACAGAAAAATGTAACCAGGTAGAAGGACACGGGTCTCACACCTGGCTGGTTGGGGGGGGGGGGGGGTTCATCCAGTGTTCTGGGCGGGGCAAATGTATGGCGGTGACCATAGCAGGGTCATCCTTCTCCTGAAACAAGCATGCGGCCAGGTAAGATTTAATATATATTCTCCCTGAATCATCCCCTCCCCCGCAGTCTTGTGGTGACAGGTACACTTTACAATCAGAATCCGGCAGATTTCCAGCGGAATTTTTTATTTTTTGTTGGCGATGAAAAGTCTGTGTTTGTGTGTAATCACCGCCTGCCGCAGTCCCGCCAATCATATGACCACCCGATCCACGGGGGGCCGACGTCACACCTCCCGCCAGGTGTGTTTGGAGGTAAACAGGCGCCGGCGCCCAGAACAATGACTCCGCCCCTCGTGTGTGTCGTCAGCCCATTGAGAGGAAGGAGCTGAACTAAAATGTAACACGTGAGAACATGCAAAAAAAAAAAAAACGCACGGGAATGTGAGGTCACTACCGAATAATATATCTTATACAGCGCCATGAAAAAGTATTCATACCCCTTGAAATTCCCCACATGTTGTCATGTTACACCCAAAAACTAAATGTATTTTATTGGGATTTTGCTATCGTCATTGGGCTGACGACACACGTGGTGCGGAGTCATTGTTCTGGGCGGAGTCGTTGTTCTGGAATACTTTTACCAGGCCTTGTATATAGAGGGGTAGGAATACTTTTTCCAGGCACTGTATATAGAGGGGTGTGCATACTTTTTCTAGGCACCGAGTATAGAGGGGGTATGAATACTTTTTCCAGACTCTGTGTATAGAGGGGTATGAATACTTTTCCGAGTCTCTGCATACAGAGGGGTATGAATACTTTTTCCAGGCTCTGTGTATAGAGGGGTATGAATATTTTTTCCAGCCTCTGTCTATAGAGGGGTATGAATACTTTTTCTAAGGTCTGTCTATAGAGGGGTATGAATACTTTTTCCAGGCTCTGTCTATAGAGGGGTATGAATACTTTTTCTAAGGTCTGTCTATAGAGGGGTATGAATACTTTTTCCAGGCTCTGTCTATAGAGGGGTGTGAATACTTTTTCCAGGCTCTGTCTATAGAGGGGTATGAATACTTTTTCCAGGCTCTGTCTATAGAGGGGTATGAATACTTTTTCCAGGCTCTGTGTATAGAGGGGTATGAATACTTTTCCAGGCTCTGTCTATAGAGGGGTATGAATACCTTTTCCAGCCTCTGTCTATAGAGGGGTATGAATACCTTTTCCAGGCTCTGTCTATAGAGGGGTATGAATACCTTTTCCAGCCTCTGTCTATAGAGGGGTATGAATACCTTTTCCAGGCCCTGTCTATAGAGGGGTATGAATACTTTTTCCAGGCTCTGTGTATAGAGGGGTATGAATACTTTTCCGAGTCTCTGCATACAGAGGGGTGTGAATACTTTTTCCAGGCTCTGTGTATAGAGGGGTATGAATATTTTTTCCAGCCTCTGTCTATAGAGGGGTATGAATACTTTTTCCAGGCACTGTCTATAGAGGGGTATGAATACTTTTTACTGTGTATAAAGGGGTATGAATACTTTCTCCTGTGTATAGAGGGGTATGAATACTTTTTCCTGTCTATAGGGGGTATGAATACTTTTTCCAGGCACTGTCTATAGAGGGGTATGAATACTTTTTACTGTGTATAAAGGGGTATGAATACTTTCTCCTGTGTATAGAGGGGTATGAATACTTTTTCCTGTCTATAGGGGGTATGAATACTTTTTCCAGGCACTGTCTATAGAGGGGTATGAATACTTTTTACTGTGTATAAAGGGGTATGAATACTTTCTCCTGTGTATAGAGGGGTATGAATACTTTTTCCTGTCTATAGGGGGTATGAATACTTTTTCCAGTCTCTGTCTATAGAGGGGTATAAATACTTTTCCAGGGCTCTGTGTATAGAGGGGTATGAATACTTTTTCCAGGCCTTGTGTATAGAGGGGTGTGAATACTTTTTCCTGTGTATAGAGGGGTGTGAATACTTTTCCCTGTGTATAGAGGGGGTATGAATACTTTTTCCAGGCCCTGTGTATAGAGGGGTGTGAATACTTTTCCCTGTGTATAGAGGGGTGTGAATACTTTTGCCTGTGTATAGAGGGGTGTGAATACTTTTCCCTGTGTATAGAGGGGTGTGAATACTTTTTCCTGTCTCTGTATCTGGAGGGCGGTGATGTCACTCCTGTACCATGTGACATATTTTGGATCGGTGACCTCCCCCCTCCCCCCTCCCCCCACCCACTTATCATATAAGAGCGATCGGTCACGTTGGGGGGGGGAGGGGGGGGTCTCAGTAGATTGTATTAGATATCGATCGCCTTGCGTCCGATCCGTCTTGTCGCTCGCGGTGATCGGAGCCTCCGATGGAAATCCGTTACCCTTCATGTGATTTATAGACGATCGCTGAGCGTTTCCTGGAATTCCCACCAATCCACACGATGGCGCCGGGCGCCGGGCGCTTCCTGTCACCTTTTCATTCTTGGAAAAAAAAACGATGGAAACGCGTCGGCTGCGATTTTCTGCTCAAATGAAAAATTCTTCAAATAATAAAATAGTAATAATATAATAAATGTAAAATAAACACCCAAATAACTAAAAATCATCGTAAATAAGTCAAATAAATGAATGAATAATAATAATTCACTTCTAACCTCTAAATTATTATTATTATTATTATTAATAAAATAACAACAAACACACAAACTCGATAAAAAAAAAACCCAATAATAATATCAATAATAATTTATTTTTGTGTTCGGGTGTTTTAGTTATTTATTATTATTTCATTTTTTTTAAGGGGTGGGATATTTATTTATTGTTACTTAGTATTCATTTGTTGAATTTATTTATGATTTTTATTTATTTTAACATTTATATATTCAATTATTATTATTCGTATGATAATAAATAATAATAATAATAATACAAAAAACACAATAACCCTAACCTAAACATTTTTTTTTTCTGTTTTGCAAATAAGTTATTTTTCTCCTTCACTGATGGACACTAATAAGGTGGCACTGATGAGGCTGCACTGATAAGGTGGCACTGATGAGGCTGCACTGATAAGGTGGCACTGATGGGCACTGATGAGGCAACACTGATGAGGTGGCACTGATTAGGTGGCACTGATGAGGCTGCACTGATAAGGTGGCACTGATGGGCACTTATTAGGCGACACTGATGGGCACTGATGAGGCAACACTGATGAGGTGGCACTGATTAGGTGGCACTGATGAGGCTGCACTGATAAGGTGGCACTGATAAGCACTGATGGGCACTTATTAGGCGGCACTGATTGGCACTAATGAGGCAACACTGATGAGGTGGCACTGATGGGCACTTATTATGCGGCACTGATGGACACTAATAAGGTGGCACTGATAAGCACTGATTAGGTGGCACTGATGGGGCAACACTAATGAGGTGGCACTGATGAGGCTGCACTGATAAGCACTGATGGGCACTTATTAGGCGGCACTGATGGGCACTAATAAGGTGACACTGATGAGGCAACACTGATGAGGTTGCACTGATAAGGTGGCACTGATAAGCACTAATGGGCACTTATTAGGCGACACTGATGGGCACTTATTAGGTGGCACTGATGGTCACTGATGAGGCTGCACTGATAAGGTGGCACTGATTAGGAGGCACTGATGGGCACTTATTAGGCGGCACTGATGGGCACTGATGAGACAACACTGATTAGGTGGCACTGATGAGGCTGCACTGATAAGGTGGCACTGATGGGCACTAATAAGGTGGCACTGATGAGGCAACACTGATAAGGTGGCACTGATGGGCACTTATTAGGTGGCACTGATCGGCACTGATGAGGCAACACTGATGAGGTGGCACTGATTAGGTGGCACTGATGAGGCTGCACTGATAAGGTGGCACTGATGGGCACTTATTAGGCGGCACTGATGGGCACTAATAAGGTGGCACTGATGAGGCAACACTGATAAGGTGGCACTGATGGGCACTTATTAGGTGGCACTGATGGGCACTGATGAGGCAACACTGATGAGGCGGCACTGATAAGGTGGCACTGATGAGGCTGCACTGATAAGGTGGCACTGATGGGCACTTATTAGGTGGCACTGATGGGCATTGATGAGGCAGCACTGATACTGTAAGGGGGCACTAATGCGCACTGGTGAGTTTGCACTGCTGAGGTGGCACTGATACTGTAAGGGGTCACTGATTGGCACTGATAAACTCTGATGAGGTGGCACCGATGGGCACTGATAGGCGGCACTTTGTTGATTTCATGTCTGCTTCTTCCTTCCTCTGCTATCATCATGAATCACTTCTGACACGTTTTCCTGACACCAAGAGAAAAATGGTGACAGGGGGAGGAGCCTCCAGCAGATTGACAGCCTCAGGTTCCTGTGTGAAGGGGGGGGGGGGGGGCGTGTCTCTTCCCTCCAATCAGAGCTCCCCCTGTACTGAGCTCTGCAGAGCGTGACCTCGGGCTCTCCGTCGCCTCTGGAGATTTTTCGTATGTCGCCATTCCACGAGCGGGCGCAATTTTAGAGCCGCGACGTGTTCGGTGTCTATTTACTCGGCGCAACCTCCTCTTTTATATTTTACCAGAAAATGTGGTATATATATATATATCTTTTTTTTATTTTTTAAAGCCTGCGTTTAAAAAAACCGCGTGACATAAAAATTGCGACGGTCGCCATTTTATTCTCCCGGGTCTCTGCGGAAAAAAAAAAAAAAAAGTGAAAGAAGATTTCCTCTCACTTCCTGTCCTGAAAAAACAAACAACAGGAAGTGACAGGAAATCTCCCAAAAGTGGAAATGGGTGTCCCCATATGAGGAATTCCCCCCTATTCCTGTTCTGGTGACAACAGAAAAACCATCGGCGGCGGGGGGGGGGGGGGGGGGGGGGGGGGGGGGGCCGCGGTCACCAGGACCGACCGAGAGAGTAAATCTCCCCAATGGGGACGCAGACAGCAACAAACACCTGACAGGGGGTCCAACCCTCCCCCACCACATCCCATAATAATTATAGTGTTTTCGATGAGGTTTTTTTTTTTTTTTGCTGGAAAGAATTGCGACTCAAAGAAAGATGACGTGATCGATATTCCTCGGCGATCGATGTGGAGGGGTTGGGTGAGGAAAGGGTTACCGGTTACCATGGCGACATCACCGGCTCCATTCAGCAGAAGTGTGTCAGTGCGCAACCGGCTCCGTCCCAACCCACCCGGCGACGTCACACCTGTTACCATGACGACGTTCCCTCCAAACCGAGAGCCGATCGATCGGATCGCACTAAACCTCTCCCCCGTCCAAGACTCCCCTTCCCCCGATCCTCCTCACCGATCGTAGTCCCGACACTATTCCCCCCACTGACACCAATGATGGGGCACTATTCCTCCCCACTGACACCAATGATGGGACACTATTCCTCCCACTGACACCAATGATGGGACACTATTCCTCCCACTGACACCAATGATGGGACACTATTCCTCCCACTGACACCAATGATGGGACACTATTCCTCCCACTGACACCAATGATGGGACACTATTCCTCCCACTGACACCAATGATGGGCACTATTCCTCCCACTGACACCAATGATGGGACACTATTCCTCCCACTGACACCAATGATGGGACACTATTCCTCCCACTGACACCAATGATGGGACACTATTCCTCCCACTGACACCAATGATGGGACACTATTCCTCCCACTGACACCAATGATGGGACACTATTCCTCCACTGACACCAATGATGGGACACTATTCCTCCCACTGACACCAATGATGGGACACTATTCCTCCCACTGACACCAATGATGGGACACTATTCCTCCCACTGACACCAATGATGGGACACTATTCCTCCCACTGACACCAATGATGGGACACTATTCCTCCCACTGACACCAATGATGGGACACTATTCCTCCCACTGACACCAATGATGGGACACCAATGATGGGACACTATTCCTCCCACTGACACCAATGATGGGACACTATTCCTCCCACTGACACCAATGATGGGACACTATTCCTCACTGACACCAATGATGGGACACTATTCCTCCCACTGACACCAATGATGGGACACTATTCCTCACACACCAATGATGGGACACTATTCCTCCCACTGACACCAATGATGGGACACTATTCCTCCCACTGACACCAATGATGGGACACTATTCCTCCCACTGACACCAATGATGGGACACTATTCCTCCCACTGACACCAATGATGGGACACTATTCCTCCCACTGACACCAATGATGGGACACTATTCCTCCCACTGACACCAATGATGGGACACTATTCCTCCCACTGACACCAATGATGGGACACTATTCCTCCCACTGACACCAATGATGGGACACTATTCCTCCCACTGACACCAATGATGGGACACTATTCCTCCCACTGACACCAATGATGGGACACTATTCCTCCCACTGACACCAATGATGGGACACTATTCCTCCCACTGACACCAATGATGGGACACTATTCCTCCCACTGACACCAATGATGGGACACTATTCCTCCCACTGACACCAATGATGGGACACTATTCCTCCCACTGACACCAATGATGGGACACTATTCCTCCCACTGACACCAATGATGGGACACTATTCCTCCCACTGACACCAATGATGGGACACTATTCCTCCCACTGACACCAATGATGGGACACTATTCCTCCCACTGACACCAATGATGGGCACTATTCCTCCCACTGACACCAATGATGGGACACTATTCCTCCCACTGACACCAATGATGGGACACTATTCCTCCCACTGACACCAATGATGGGACACTATTCCTCCCACTGACACCAATGATGGGACACTATTCCTCCCACTGACACCAATGATGGGACACTATTCCTCCACACTGACACCAATGATGGGACACTATTCCTCCCACTGACACCAATGATGGGACACTATTCCTCCCACTGACACCAATGATGGGACACTATTCCTCCCACTGACACCAATGATGGGACACTATTCCTCCCACTGACACCAATGATGGGACACTATTCCTCCCACTGACACCAATGATGGGACACTATTCCTCCCACTGACACCAATGATGGGACACTATTCCTCCCACTAACACCAATGATGGGACACTATTCCTCCCACTGACACCAATGATGGGACACTATTCCTCCCACTGACACCAATGATGGGACACTATTCCTCCACACTGACACCAATGATGGGACACTATTCCTCCCACTAACACCAATGATGGGACACTATTCCTCCCACTGATACCAATGATGGGACACTATTCCTCCCACTGACACCAATGATGGGACACTATTCCTCCCACTGACACCAATGATGGGACACTATTCCTCCCACTGACACCAATGATGGGACACTATTCCTCCCACTGACACCAATGATGGGACACTATTCCTCCCACTGACACCAATGATGGGACACTATTCCTCCCACTGACACCAATGATGGGACACTATTCCTCACACTGACACCAATGATGGGACACTATTCCTCCCACTGACACCAATGATGGGACACTATTCCTCCCACTGACACCAATGATGGGACACTATTCCTCCCACTGACACCAATGATGGGACACTATTCCTCCCACTGACACCAATGATGGGACACTATTCCTCCCACTGACACCAATGATGGGACACTATTCCTCCCACTGACACCAATGATGGGACACTATTCCTCCCACTAACACCAATGATGGGACACTATTCCTCCCACTGACACCAATGATGGGACACTATTCCTCCCACTGACACCAATGATGGGACACTATTCCTCCCACTGACACCAATGATGGGCACTATTCCTCCCACTGACACCAATGATGGGACACTATTCCTCCCACTGACACCAATGATGGGACACTATTCCTCCCACTGACACCAATGATGGGACACTATTCCTCCCACTGACACCAATGATGGGACACTATTCCTCCCACTAACACCAATGATGGGACACTATTCCTCCCACTGACACCAATGATGGGACACTATTCCTCCCACTGACACCAATGATGGGACACTATTCCTCCCACTAACACCAATGATGGGACACTATTCCTCCCACTGATACCAATGATGGGACACTATTCCTCCCACTAACACCAATGATGGGACACTATTCCTCCCACTGACACCAATGATGGGCACTATTCCTCCCACTAACACCAATGATGGGACACTATTCCTCCCACTAACACCAATGATGGGACACTATTCCTCCCACTGACACCAATGATGGGACACTATTCCTCCCACTGACACAATGATGGGACACTATTCCTCCCACTAACACCAATGATGGGACACTATTCCTCCCACTGATACCAATGATGGGACACTATTCCTCCCACTGACACCAATGATGGGACACTATTCCTCCCACTGACACCAATGATGGGACACTATTCCTCCCACTGATACCAATGATGGGACACTATTCCTCCCACTGACACCAATGATGGGACACTATTCCTCCCACTAACACCAATGATGGGACACTATTCCTCCCACTGACACCAATGATGGGACACTATTCCTCCCACTGACACCAATGATGGGACACTATTCCTCCCACTAACACACAATGATGGGACACTATTCCTCCCACTGATACCAATGATGGGACACTATTCCTCCCACTGACACCAATGATGGGACACTATTCCTCACACTGACACCAATGATGGGACACTATTCCTCCCACTGACACCAATGATGGGACACTATTCCTCCCACTGACACCAATGATGGGACACTATTCCTCCCACTGACACCAATGATGGGACACTATTCCTCCCACTGACACCAATGATGGGACACTATTCCTCCCACTGACACCAATGATGGGCACTATTCCTCCCACTGACACCAATGATGGGACACTATTCCTCCCACTAACACCAATGATGGGACACTATTCCTCCCACTGACACCAATGATGGGACACTATTCCTCCCACTGACACCAATGATGGGACACTATTCCTCCCACTGACACCAATGATGGGACACTATTCCTCCCACTAACACCAATGATGGGACACTATTCCTCCCACTGATACCAATGATGGGACACTATTCCTCCCACTGACACCAATGATGGGACACTATTCCTCCCACTGACACCAATGATGGGACACTATTCCTCCCACTGACACCAATGATGGGACACTATTCCTCCCACTGACACCAATGATGGGACACTATTCCTCACACTGACACCAATGATGGGACACTATTCCTCCCACTGACACCAATGATGGGACACTATTCCTCCCACTGACACCAATGATGGGACACTATTCCTCCCACTGACACCAATGATGGGACACTATTCCTCCCACTGACACCAATGATGGGACACTATTCCTCCACTGACACCAATGATGGGCACTATTCCTCCCACTGACACCAATGATGGGACACTATTCCTCCCACTAACACCAATGATGGGACACTATTCCTCCCACTGACACCAATGATGGGACACTATTCCTCCCACTGACACCAATGATGGGACACTATTCCTCCCACTAACACCAATGATGGGACACTATTCCTCCCACTGATACCAATGATGGGACACTATTCCTCCCACTGACACCAATGATGGGACACTATTCCTCCCACTGACACCAATGATGGGACACTATTCCTCCCACTGACACCAATGATGGGGCACTATTCCTCCCACCGATACCAATGTTGGGACACTATTCCTCCCACTGACACAAATGATGGGTCACTATTCCTCCCACTGACACCAATGATGGGGCACTATTCCTCCCACTGACACCAATGATGGGACACTATTCCTCCCACTGACACCAATGATGGGACACTATTCCTCCCACTGACACCAATGATGGGACACTATTCCCCCCACTGACACCAATGATGGGACACTATTCCTCCTACTGACACCAATGATGGGACACTATTCCTCCTACTGACACCAATGATGGGACACTATTCCTCCCACTGACACCAATGATGGGACACTATTCCTCCCACTGACACCAATGATGGGACACTATTCCTCCTACTGACACCAATGATGGGACACTATTCCTCCTACTGACACCAATGATGGGACACTATTCCTCCCACTGACACCAATGATGGGGCACTATTCCTCCCACCGATACCAATGTTGGGACACTATTCCTCCCACTGACACAAATGATGGGTCACTATTCCTCCCACTGACACCAATGATGGGGCACGATGCGGTAGGAAAGGTGGGGGTGGTTTGGTGGGGTGGGGGGAGGGGATTGTCGATGTGCAGCCATTCCTGTCGGGGACGCGGAGGGACAATACGCGGTGACGTCATCATTGCCCTCCGACCCACTTTCAGCTTGTAACCTACTTTCCACGCTTTTGTCGGTATCGCGTTTCGGTCTTTTCCTCGGGGGAACCGAGCGCCGCGCCGGAGAATTTCCATCCCAACAGACGAACGTTACATGGGACGTTGTCACCTCCGTGGGATGAAATGCCCCTCCGGCACCGGCCACACCTCCATGCACCCTCCGGCTCCTCCCACCTTCGTAAACTTTGCGCCAGTGCAAATCCCTCACATGACCTCCCCGGCACATCTTTGTTTTTCTTCCAGTTTGGTGCTCCGTTATTTTTTTTGGGGGGGGGGTCGGTCTGTCGGTCAAAATACCCCCCTCATCGCTCAGTCAATCGGCAAACCACCCACCACCCCGTCGCTCCTCGGCGGCCAATCGGGTCTTAAGGAGAAGCCGGAAGACAATAGCGAGTATTATTAATTCGCCATTGTCACTCAATTGGGTGAGATCAGGGGCACAATGCTCTGCGCCCCGGGCCCACCCTTTTTTTTAAGCCAATGGGAGCCTCAGGCTGAATCATGTGCTTCAAAAAAAGAAAAAAAAAAGCCCCATTGGAATCCATGCATGGAGATTAGGGGGCGGGCACATGGATTGAGGGGGCGGCACCTTGCATGGAGATTAGGGGGCGGGCTCATGGATTGAGGGGGGCGGCACCTTGTATGTAGATTAGGGGGCGGGCTCATGGATTGAGGGGGGCGGCACCTTGCATGGAGATTAGGGGGCGGGGGGCTCATGGATTGAGGGGGGCGGCACCTTGTATGTAGATTAGGGGGCGGGCTCATGGATTGAGGGGGAGGCACCTTGTATGTAGATTAGGGGGCGTGTGCATGGATTAAGGGTGGGGCAGCACCCTGTATGGAGTGGCCTCCACCAGAGTTGTACCTTTATATCTACTACCTCAGAGTTGTACCTTTATATCTACAATCCCAGAGCTGTACCTTTATATCTACAATCCCAGAGTTGTACCTTTATATCTACAATCTCAGAGTTGTACCTTTATATCTAGTACCTTAGAGCTGTACCTTTATATCTACAACCCCAGAGCTGTACCTTTATATCTACAATCCCAGAGTTGTACCTTTATATCTACTACCTTAGAGCTGTACCTTTATATCTATAACCCCAGAGCTGTACCTTTATATCTACAATCCCAGAGTTGTACCTTTTATATCTACAATCCCAGAGCTGTACCTTTATATCTGCAATCTCAGAGTTGTACCTTTTATATCTACAATCCCCGAGCTGCACCTTTATATCTACAATCTCAGAGTTGTATCTTTATATCTGCAATCTCAAAGCTGTACCTTTATATCTACAATCCCCCAGCTGCACCTTTATATCTACCATTCCAGAGCTGTACCTTTATATCTACAACCCCAGAGCTGTACCTTTATATCTACAATCTCAGAGTTGTATCTTTATATCTGCAATCTCAAAGCTGTACCTTTATATCTACAATCCCCCAGCTGCACCTTTATATCTACCATTCCAGAGCTGTACCTTTATATCTACAATCCCAGAGTTGTACCTTTATATCTACTACCTTAGAGCTGTACCTTTATATCTACAACCCCAGAGCTGTACCTTTATATCTACAATCCCAGAGTTGTACCTTTTATATCTACAATCCCAGAGTTGTACCTTTTACCCATCACACATCACACCCCGGCCAATTTGCGTTCAACCTGTTTATTCCATGAAACAAACTCTGCGGAATGCGTCGGTCGCTCGTAACAACCGCAACCCAATAATCCGAATAAAGGGAAGAAGCACCAGAGGGGAAAATGTGGTTCAAAGCCAAAACATTTCACCTTCGAAGCGTTAAAAAATACAATAATTTGGGACTGTCTATGAAGATCGGCGGTTAAATTTGATTGGAGAGAAATCGCTCTGCAGCTTCCTGTCACAAAAAAATCGCACATTATCGCTGCTTGACTTGATTCTGCTTCCTGTTGTGTCTCCAGGACAGGAAGTAAAGGGAAATCTTCACACCTTATAGAGATTTACTTCTACTTCCTGTTGTATTTCTGAAACAGGAAGTCAAAGGAAATCTCCCCACATCATAAAGATTTACCTCTACTTCCTGGTGCATCTCGAGGACTAGAAGTGAAGGGAAATATCCTCACTTTGTAGAGACTTACGTCTACTTCCTGTTGTGTCTCCAGGACAGGAAGTAGTAAAGGGAAATCTTCCCACCTTGTAGAGATTTACTTCAACTTCCTGTTGTATCTCCAGGACAGGAAGTAGTAAAGGGAAATCTTCCCACCTTGTAGAGATTTACTTCAACTTCCTGTTGTATCTCCAGGACAGGAAGTAAAGGGAAATCTTCACACCTTATAGAGATTTACTTCTACTTCCTGTTGTATTTCTGAAACAGGAAGTCAAAGGAAATCTCCCCACATCATAAAGATTTACCTCTACTTCCTGGTGCATCTCGAGGACTAGAAGTGAAGGGAAATATCCTCACTTTGTAGAGACTTACGTCTACTTCCTGTTGTGTCTCCAGGACAGGAAGTAGTAAAGGGAAATCTTCCCAACTTGTAGAGATTTACTTCTACTTCCTGTTTTGTCTCCAAGACAGGAAGTAGAGGGAAATCTTCCCACCTTGTAGAGATTTACTTCTACTTCCTGTTGTTTCCAAGACAGGAAGTAAAGGGAAATCTTCCCACCTTGTAGAGATTTACTTCTACTTCCTGTTGTGTCTCCAAGACAGGAAATGAAGGGAAATCTTCCCACCTTGTAGAGATTTACTTCTACTTCCTGTTGTGTCTCCAAGACAGGAAATGAAGGGAAATCTTCCCATCTTGTAGAGATTTACTTCTACTTCCTGTTGTGTCTCCAAGACAGGAAGTGAAGGGAAATCTTCCCATCTTGTAGAGATTTACTTCTACTTCCTGTTGTGTCTCCAAGACAGGAAATTAAGGGAAATCTTCCCACCTTGTAGAGATTTACTTCTACTTCCTGTTGTGTCTCCAAGACAGGAAATTAAGGGAAATCTTCCCACCTTGGCAAATCCGGGACAATTTGGGATAAAAAAGGGAAACCAGTAAATGTCGATCTTTATAGACAGATCGGGGTGAGCCGAGAATCCAGCGCTAATCTAAGTCTTTAGCCCACGCCCCTTTTCCCCCGTCCACAAGGGGGGGGGGAGGCGATCTTGGATGGATCCGCCAAAGCCATTGTCCCGGTCCCCTCTTGGCTCCTCCCCCTTCCTGTAATCCCAGGCGCTCTCATTGGCCGAATTTGTGGAAGTTTCCGGAGAAGATGGTCCTGTACACCCACTTCTGGAAGTTGGCCACGGCGGTGTACACCCCGGGGTACTTGGGGTTGGCGCAGCTGTGGCCCCACGACACCACGCCGAACACCCGGCCGTCGCACACCAGGGGCCCCCCGGAGTCCCCCTGGAATAAAAGGAATAAATATTATCAGCTTCCGCCGGGGGCCCTCTCACACAGGCCCCTCGTTGCCCCTCCCCTCCCCCCGCCTCACCTGGCAGGCGTCCTTGCCCCCGTTGTTGAAGCCGGCGCAGATCATGTTGCCGGTGATGTGCCCGGAGTAGGAGGCGGAGCTGTTGCAGCGGTGGGCGGAGACGATGGGGAGCTTGACGCTGCGCAGGGTGTCGGAGGCCTTGCCGCCGGTGGCGCTGGTGTAACCCCACCCCGAGACCTGGCACAGGCGCCCCTCCCCCGGCCACGCCCCCTGGGCCGGCAGAGGGACTGTGGAGACGAAGGAGTTGTAGACGGCGGGCCGGTTCAGCTGGAAGAGGATGAAAGAGAACATGATAAAAAGTATTCAGACCCTTAATTCTGGTCAGTGTATCGGGTCTATCCGAGCAAATCCGGGACAGAGGTCTGATATTTGGGTCTGTCCCAGCGAATCCGGGACAGAGGTCTGATAAAAAGGGTCTATCCCAGAAAATCCGGGACAGAGGTCTGATAGACGGGTCTATCCCTGCAAATCCGGGACAGAGGTCTGATATTTGGGTCTATCCCAGCGAATCCGGGACAGAGGTCTGATATACGGGTCTATCCCAGAAAATCCGGGACAGAGGTCTGATATTTGGGTCTATCCCAGCGAATCCGGGACAGAGGTCTGATATTCGGGTCTATCCCAGCAAATCCAGGACAGGGGTCTGATATACGGGTCTATCCCAGAAAAAACAGGACAGAGGTCTGATATACGGGTCTATCCCAGAAAAACCGGGACAGAGGTCTGATATTTGGGTCTGTCCCAGCAAATCCGGGACAGAGGTCTGATATACGGGTCTGTCCCAGAAAAACCGGGACAGAGGTCTGATATTTGGGTCTATCCCAGCAAATCCGGGACAGAGGTCTGATAAAAAGGGTCTATCCCAGCAAATCCGGGACAGAGGTCTGATATACGGGTCTGTCCCAGCAAATCCGGGACAGAGGTCTGATATACGGGTCTATCCCAGCAAATCCGGGACAGAGGTCTGATATACGGGTCTATCCCAGAAAAACCAGGACAGAGGTCTGATATTCGGGTCTGTCCCAGCAAATCCGGGACAGAGGTCTGATATTTGGGTCTGTCCCAGCGAATCCGGGACAGAGGTCTGATATTCGGGTCTGTCCCAGCGAATCCGGGACAGAGGTCTGATATTCGGGTCTATCCCTGCAAATCCGGGACAGAGGTCTGATATTTGGGTCTGTCCCAGCGAATCCGGGACAGAGGTCTGATATACGGGTCTATCCCAGCGAATCCGGGACAGAGGTCTGATATTCGGGTCTATCCCAGCGAATCCGGGACAGAGGTCTGATATCTACATACACTATTGTTTTATAAATAAACATTCAAGACAAAGGATTCCCAGAGCACCCTGTGTTAGCTAAGAAGGCAAAACAGCAGTCTACTTTCAGGCACTTGTATCTAACTGGGGCCACATGGTGTGAGTGGGAGGAGTCATTGAATTAAGGGGAGGGGTCACTGACTCATTCACCTGTATGGCTATTTATCGGCTTGAGCTATTGAGCTCTGCGCACAGCAGAGGAGCTAAGAAGAGGATGGAAAATGTGAAAAGGGTGCCGGGGGCTCCACCTGCTGGCTGCCTATGGAAGTGACTCGATTTTGAACCCGAATAAAGTTTATCTTCTAGAAAAGTTGCCCCCCACCCCACCCCCGCAAAATAAAGAAGCCCCTCCCCCCCATATTATCACCTTTATCAGCATGATGTCCGCGTTCTTGGAGGAGGAGCTATATTCGGGGTGAGCGATCATCTTCACGGGGCGAAATATCTGTTCTGTGCCTTCGAAGGTGGACAGCGAATATTCCCCGGCCACGACCAGCATCTGCTTCTGCCTGGGGGGGGGAAATATTTAGTGGGCATTTCCTCAGTCTCCCCTCCCCCCAGTGATCAGACTGTACATTGTAACTTTGTAGGAGGAGGAGGAGTCATTCCCTCAGTCTCCCCTCCCCCAGTGATCAGTAGAAGGAGGAGGAGTCATTTCCTCAGTCCCCCCCTCCCCCCAGTGATCAGTAGAAGGAGGAGGAGTCATTTCCTCAGTCTCCCCCCCCCCAGTGATCAGTAGAAGGAGGAGGAGTCATTTCCTCAGTCCCCCCTCCCCCCAGTGATCAGACTGTACATTGTAACTTTGTAGAAGGAGGAGGAGTCATTTCCTTAGTCTCCCCTCCCCCCATTGATCAGTAGAAGGAGGAGGAGTCATTTCCTCAGTCTCCCCTCCCCCCAGTGATCAGACTGTACATTGTAACTTTGTAGAAGGAGGAGGAGTCATTTCCTTAGTCTCCCCTCCCCCCATTGATCAGTAGAAGGAGGAGGAGTCATTTCCTCAGTCTCCCCTCCCCCCAGTGATCAGACTGTACATTGTAACTTTGTAGAAGGAGGAGGAGTCATTTCCTCAGTCCCCCCTCCCCCAGTGATCAGACTGTACATTGTAACTTTGTAGAAGGGGGAGGAGTCATTTCCTCAGTCCCCCCTCCCTCCAGTGATCAGTAGAAGGAGGAGGAGTCATTTCCTCAGTCTCCCCTCCCCCCAGTGATCAGTAGAAGGGGGAGGAGTAATTTCCTCAGTCTCCCCTCCCCCCAGTGATCAGACTGTACATTGTAACTTTGTAGAAGGGGGAGGAGTCATTTCCTCAGTCCCCCCCCCAGTGATCAGTAGAAGGAGGAGGAGTCATTTCCTTTGTCCCTCCTCCCCCCCAGTGATCAGTAAAAGGAGGAGGAGTCATTTCCTCAGTCTCCCCTCCCCCTGTGATCAGTAGAAGGAGGAGTCATTTGCTCAGTCCCCCCCCCCCCAGTGATGAGTAGAAGGAGGAGGAGTCATTTCCTCAGTCCCCCCTCCCCCCAGTGATCAGTAGAAGGAGGAGGAGTCATTTCCTCAGTCTCCCCTCCCCCCAGTGATCAGTAGAAGGAGGAGGAGTCATTTCCTTTGTCCCTCCTCCCCCCCAGTGATCAGTAAAAGGAGGAGGAGTCATTTCCTCAGTCTCCCCTCCCCCAGTGATCAGTAGAAGGAGGAGTCATTTGCTCAGTCCCCCCCCCCCCAGTGATGAGTAGAAGGAGGAGGAGTCATTTCCTCAGTCCCCCCTCCCCCCAGTGATCAGTAGAAGGAGGAGGAGTCATTTCCTCAGTCTCCCTCCCCCCCAGTGATCAGTAGAAGGAGGAGGAGTCATTTCCTCAGTCTCCCCTCCCCCCAGTGATCAGTAGAAGGAGGAGGAGTCATTTCCTCAGTCTCCCCTCCCCCAGTGATCAGACTGTACATTGTAACTTTGTAGAAGGGGGAGGAGTCATTTCCTCAGTCTCCCCTCCCCCCAGACCATATATAATATTCTTACTCAGTCTTGCAGTGGGCGGCGGAGAGGACCCAGAAGCGGCTGACCAGGGACCCCCCGCAGAAGTGAATTCCCGTGTTCCTCTTCAGTGACACCAGATATCGCGCTGAGTACGGCGGGACGATGTAACCGCCGATGATCCTCGCGATGCCGTCCTGTCCCTCCCCTGCAAATATAAGAGAGAAAACGTTTCCATTAAATGTCATATCTCAGATTGTGTGATGTCATCACCGGGCCTCTGCGCTTCTCTATGCAATGCAGGCGGATGGTGGCTGGTGGGAGGAGCCAGGAGAGGGCGGTACTTAGCTTCCTACTTCAGACTGACACTTACCCACCAAGACATGTTAATATTTGCATAACTCCTCCTACTGCTTGCATCAGGACTGAGGGCATCAGAGGGTGCGGTTCTGGAAGCTATGTACCGCCCTCTCCTGGCCCCTCCCACCAGCCACGATCTGCCTGCATTGCATAGAGAAGCTCAGAGACCCAGAGATGACATCACTGGAGGCATGAAATAAGGCCCCTCCCACCAGCCAACATTTCAAACAAATAAAATAAAAAAATCTGCATCTGATACAAAGTACCCGGAGATCCCGCCAGAAAACAGAACTTCCTGTTCAAAACTGACGGCGCCCATTTCACTGCCGCTTATTTCTCTTTTTTTTTTGCCAGCAAATGACATTTCACTGCCGGCTTATTTTTTATTAATTGTTATATATTTTATTTATTTTTAAATTGCCAGCAAATAAAATTTAATCGGCAGCGTCTTTTCTTTGTTTTTTTTTTTTTTTTAATTGCCAGCAAATGACATTTCATTGCCAGTATTTTTTTTTTTTTTTCTTAATTGCCGGCTTTTCTTTTTTTCTAAATTGGCATCAAATCAAATTTCATTGCCAGCTTCTTTTTTTTTTTTTCTTAAATTGCCAGTAAATAACATTTTACTGCCGGCTTATTTTTATTTTTTTTAAATTGCCAGCAAATGACATTTCATTACCGGCTTCTTCTTTTTTAATTGCCAGCAAATCAAATTCCATTGCCAGCTTTTTTTTTTTTTTTAATTGCCAGTAAATGCTATTTAATGCCAGCTTATTTTTAATAAATTGCCAGCAAATAACATTCGCTGCCGGCTTATTTTTTATTAATTGTTATATATTTTATTTATTTTTATTGCCGGCTATAAAATTTAATCGGCAGCGTCTTCTTTGTTTTTATTTTTTTTTTGATTGCCAGCAAATGAAATTCATTGTCAGTATTTTTTTTTTTTCTTAATTGCCGGCTTTTCTTTTTTTTCTAAATTGGCAGCATTTTACCGGCTTTTTTTTTTAATTGCCTCAAATTAACATTTCATTGCCAGCTAAAAAAAAAAAATTGATTGCCAGCAAATTACATTTCATTGCCAGTATTTTTTTTTCTTAATTGCCGGCTTTTCTTTTTTTCTAAATTGGCATCAAATCAAATTTCATTGCCAGCTTCTTTTTTTTTTTTCTTAAATTGCCAGTAAATAACATTTTACTGCCGGCTTATTTATTTTTTATTTTTTAATTGCCAGCAAATCAAATTCCATTGCCAGCTTTTTTTTTTTAATTGCCTCAAATTAACATTTCATTGCCAGTATCTTCTTTTTTTTTTTTTTTCTGGACAGTAAATGACATATTTGTTTGCCAGTATATATTTTTTTTTTTTTTAAATTGCCAGCAAATGAAATTTCTTTGCCAGCTATTTTTTTTTTTTAACTGCCAGAAATTAACATTTCTGAGCCAGCTTCTGTTTTAAATAATTGCCAACAAATAACATTTCATTGCCAGCTAATTTTTTTTAATTGCCTCAAATTAACATTTTATTGATTGCCGGCTTCTTTTTTTTTTTTTTTTGCCAGCAAATTACATTTCATTGCCAGTATTTTTTTTTTTTCTTAATTGCCAGTAAATGCTATTTAATGCCAGCTTCTTTTTTTTAAATTGCCAGCAAATCAAATTTCATTGCCAGTATCTTTTATTTTTTAAATTGCCAGAAAAAAAAAAATAATTTCCGCTGCCAGCTTCTGTTTTTAACTGCCAACAAATGTTATTCCGGTGCTGCCGTCTTTTTTTTAAGAAAGCCAAAAAAATTTCATTGAGACGCTTCTTTTTTGTTTTTCTTAAATGCCAACAAATTTGATTTGATGGCAGTATTTTTTTTATTTTTTTTTTTTGCCAGCAAAAAATTTCACTGCCGGCTTCTTCTTTTTTTTTTTTTAAGCCAGCACCGGAATGTCATTTGCCAACTTTTTTTTTTTTTTAATTGGCAGAAATTAAAATTTTATTGCCAGCTCCTTTTTTTTTTAAGCTGGCACGGAAATGCCATTTTAATGCCGGCTTCTGGCAATTTAAATTGCCTGAAAAAGATACTGGCAATCTTCTTTTTTTTTTCTGCCAAAATGTCATTTACTGTTTGCAATCTTTTTTTTTTTTTTTTAAAAAAAATAGCTGCCAGCAAAGAAATTTCATTTGCTGGCTTTTTTTTTTTTTATTGCCTGAAAAAATTTCATTGCCAGTATCTTTTATATTTTTTTCTGGCAAACAAATATGTCATTTGCTGTTTGCCAGTAAATTTTTTTTTTTTTTAATTGCCAAAAGAAGATTTCTTTGCCAGCTATTTTTTTTTTTTAAGCCGGAAATAAAATTTCCGTGCCAGCTTTTTTTAAATAAATTGAGGCAATTAACATTTCACTGCCAGCTTATTTTTTTTTAATTGCCTCAAATTAACATTTTATTGCCGGCTTCTTTTTTTTTTTTTTTTTCTGGCCAGCAAATGACATATTTGTTTGCCAGTATCTTTTTTTTTTTTTTTTAAATTGCCAGCAAATGAAATTTCTTTGCCAGCTATTTTTTTTAATTGCCAGTAAATGACATTTTATTGCCAGTATCTTTTTGTTAAATTGCCAGAAATTAACATTTCCGTGCCAGCTTCTGTTTTTAGTTGCCAACAAATGACATTCCGGTGCCGGCTTCTTTTTTTCTAAATTTCCATCAAATCAAATTTCATTGATAGCTTCTTTTTTGTTTTTCTTAAATTGCCAACAAATGACATTTCATTGCCAGTATTTTTTTTATTTTTTTTTTAATTGCCAGCAAATAACATTTCACTGCCGGCTTCTTCTTTTTTTTTTTTTAATTGCCAGCAAATCAAATTTCATTGCCAACTTTTTTTTTTTTTTAATTGCCAGAAATTAAAATTTTATTGCCAGCTCCTTTTTTTTTTTAATTGCCAGCAAATGCCATTTTAATGCCGGCTTCTTTTTCTTAAATTGCTAGAAATTAACATTTCATTGCCAGCGTCTTTTTATCAAATTGCCAGCAAATGACATTTCACTGCCGGCTTGTTTTGTATTTTTTTTTTTTTTTAAACTGCACACAGACTCTTCCAAAAATCCCCAAAATACATAGAAGGCTCTTTGGGGGGCCTTTTTTTTTTAAATATTAGTACATGTTCCCCAGGGCAGTGTCCCCCTCCCCCCGTTTATGTCCCCCCCCCCCCCTTGTATACTAGCCCAGAAAATGGGCATTTTTTGATTGGACGGATTGATTTCGGTGGGATTTTGAGTTCGGAACTTTACCCAACCCCCACCAATGGAACCCTAAAATCACTAATTCTGAGTGTCCATCCAATGCTATGCTGCCATTGGCGGACCGGCCCGGGTACACGCGGCGCCCGAGAACCCGCGCCGGATCGGCGGAAAGAAACAACGAATGAATAAAACTCACCGGTCGCGCCCGTGAGCTGCAGGATGAGCAGCAGGTGCAGAGAGTGACAACCCATGGTGGACGTCGCAGCGAGACTGATCTGCGATACCCACCAGAAAGGGCGCGGCGGTGCCTCTCTCGCCGTTACCATGGCGCCCCACGCAGCTGGCGGAGAATGGCCTATTATTCCGATAAGGTAGCTGAGGACAGAGGGGTCCGGGCCGGACGGGGCTCAGCTTTCCCGCGCGCAGCGATAGGTGGCATCGGGTCGTCTCGGGTTACATTGGCACCGGCTGTGTAAAACGTGAGACGGGTGTGTCCCCCCCCCCCCCCCCACCACGTTACGGCGCCGGCGCGCAGCGAGGTCGGCCGACCCCGAGAACTGAACCCAGAACATCTCCAGGATCCCGTTTCCAGCTGATGGGCGTTAACCCCGAAACCGCCGAGGAGGCGCACAATGAAGAGGACATTCAGAGGCTAATGAGCTGATTGGTGCGCCGATAACGAGGAAACTTCTTTTATAGGGAGAAATTCGGGAAATAAAGTAACAAGTTGATACATCTCAGTGCTGCCGATCTTCTGCAGCCCTTTTTGCAGCCTCTTCCTGTCTACATTCACCCCATGGCATTTCTCAGGGTGGAGTTCCCAATGGTGACAACAGAAGAACACAACAATACAGAAACAGAGCGTTGTCACCCCATAACAGGAAGTGCCTAAACAAGGACCTTAATGGTAGGATCACCAGGGTGACAACTCAGGAGCTTAATTGGAGGACAATGACAGGGTTGTCACCCTCTAACAGGAAGTGCCTGAATGAGGACCTTAATGGAAGGATCACCAGGGTGACAACTCAGGAGCTAAATTGGGAGATGAAGACAGAGCGTTGTCACCCTATAACAGGAAGTGCCTGAATGAGGACCTTCATGGAAAGATCACCAGGGTGACAACGCAGGAGCAAAATTGGGAGACAGAGACAGAGCGTTGTCACCCTCTAACAGGAAGTGCCTGAACAAGGGCCTTCATGAAAGGATCACCAGGGTGACAACGCAGGAGCACAATTGGGAGACAGGGACAGAGCGTTGTCACCCTGTAAGAGGCAGTTTATCCCAGCACATACCTTTGTAGAAAGATCACCAGGGTGACAACCTTGGAGCAAAATTGGAGGACAGAAACAGAGCGTTGTCACCCTCTAACAGGAAGTGCTTGAACAAGGACCTCCATGGAAGGATCACCAGGGACAGCAGGGAACAGGACCGTGTAATGTGTGTTGAAACAATCACTTGTATTCTCAATGAAGAAGCCTATGTGACAGGGTGGGTGACAACGCAGGAGCACAACTGGGAGACGGGGACAGAGCGTTGTCACCTTCTAATAGAAAGTGTCTGAATAAGAACCTTAATGGTAGGATCACCAGGGTGACAACTCAGGAGCACAATTGGGAGACAGGGATAGAGCGTTGTCACCATATAACAGGAAGTGCCTGAACAAGAGCCTTCAAGGAAGGATCACCAGGGTGACAACGCAGGAGCAAAATTGGGAGACGGAGACAGAGCGTTGTCACCCTCTAACAGGAAGTGCCTGAACAAGAGCCTTCAAGGAAGGATCACCAGGGTGACAACGCAGGAGCAAAATTGGGAGACGGAGACAGAGCGTTGTCACCCTCTAACAGGAAGTGCCTGAACAAGAGCCTTCAAGGAAGGATCACCAGGGTGACAACGCAGGAGCACAATTGGGAGACAGGGATAGCGCGTTGTCACCATATAACAGGAAGTGCCTGAACAAGAGCCTTCAAGGAAGGATCACCAGGGTGACAACGCAGAAGCACAATTGGGAGACAGGGATAGCGCGTTGTCACCATATAACAGGAAGTGCCTGAACAAGAGCCTTCAAGGAAGGATCACCAGGGTGACAACGCAGAAGCAAAATTGGGAGACGGAGACAAGAGCGTTGTCACCCTCTAACAGGCAGTGCCTGAACAAGGACCTCCATGGAAGGATCACCAGGGACAGCAGGGAACAGGAACATGTACTGTGTGTTGAAACAACCACTTGTATTCTCAATGAGAAGCCCATGTGACAGGGTGGGTGACAACGCAGGAGCACAACTGGGAGACGGGGACAGAGCGTTGTCACCCTCTAACAGGAAGTGCCTGAACAAGAATTTTTATGGCAGGATCACCAGGGACAACAAGGACCAGGCCTGTGTAGTGATGAAATGACCACTTAAAGTCTCCATCAGAGGCTGAGGGTGACAACACAGGAAGACAGAAACAAGAGCGCTGTCACCCCATAACAGGAAGTGTCTGAACAAGGACCTCCATGGAAGGATCACCAGGCTGAGATCATTGCCAGAAACGTTTTGTTTTCCAGAGTCGGTTCCAGAAAGATACATTGTAACAGGTGATTGGATAATATTTATTCACCTATTAAATGTATCAAAAATGTTTCTTTTTACTTGAGTCCTGCTGCCATCTTGTGGCCCTCACTGGTACTGCAGCTTGACATTTTTATTGTTATTAAAATTGTTAAACATCGTATCAGAAATCAATACTCAACTGATAATCCCAATATCACATCCCAATAATAATAATAACACATATTGTATATTTCTGATAAAGGAGGACTCTTTACTTAACCACTTAAGGACCGGACCAATATGCTGCTAATTGCCCAGAGGCGTTTTTTACAATTCGGCGCTGCGCCGCTTTAACGGACAATTGCGCGGTCGCGCGACGCGGCTCCCAAACAAAATTGGCGTCCTTTTCCCCCCACAAATCGAGCTTTCTTTTGGTGGTATTTGATCGCCTCTGCGATTTTTATTCTTTTGCGCTATAAACAAAAAAAAACTTTTTGTTATAAGAAAAATCGAATAAACGAAATTTTAGTCAAACATTTAGGCCAAAATGTATTCAGCCGCGTGTCTTTAGTAACAAAAAATCTCAATAAAAAAAACCTAGCGGGAACAGCGACACTAATACAGCGGTCAGAAAAACGATCGCTTAGTGACGCTGGCAATAGGGGGTGAAAGGGTTAACTAGGGCGGTGATCAGGGGGTTAAAACTTTATTAGGGGGGGGGTGTACGGGGGCTACCCTGGACCTAACACTAACTGCCTGTCACACTAACTGTCACACTGACACTAAATGCAGTGATCAGTACATATATGATCACTGCAATCGGTGACACGGGGGTGGGGGGGGGGTCACATGGTTAAGGGGGGTTGGGATTGACCCCCTTACTCCGATCTGCGATCAGCCAAGTCTCATAGACTCGCTGATCACAGAGCGCGCCCTGCAGGGGGAGCGCGGGAGGACCTCCTATGACGGCGTGCTGGCAAAGTAGGTCTGCGCTGTCATTCGGCGCGGACGGGAAGCGGTTCATTTTACCGCGTCTGGGAAACGGAATCAAAATAATTGTTTATTATCAGATTCATTCAACTGCCGCATATTGTTACTTCATATCCATGAGAAACAACAACGACCTCGCGTGCGACCTTCCAACCGTCTTCCGAACGTTTTCCTTCTCATGAGTAAGGGGAGGGGCAAGGGAGGGGGGAGGGGTCACTTCTTCACCGAGCCGAAATGACGCAGAACTTTGGAGTCGCGGCTTTTCTCACACATACATGATATTCTTCTCTCGCTTCCATTTAACTCTTTCCAAAATGTCTCTACTTTAACCGCTTCACCCCCCGGAAGAATTTACCCCCCTTCCTGACCAGAGCACTTTCTGCGACTCGGCACTGCGTCGCTTTAACTGACAATTGCGCGGTCGTGCGACGTGGCTCCCGAACAAGATTGGCGTCCTTTTTTCTCCTTTCGGTGTTATTTGATCACCTCTGCGTTTTTTTTTTTTGCGCTATAAACAAAAATAGAGCTACAATTTTGAAAAAAAAAATTTTTTTTTTTTACCTTTTGCTATAATAAATATCCCCCAAAAGAGACATAAAAAAAAATAAAAATTTCCTCAGTTTAGGCCGATACGTATTCTTCTACATATTATCGGTAAAAAAATAAAAATCGCAATAAGCGTTTATCGATTGGTTTGCGCAAAATAGGGGCATAGATTTATGCATTTTTTTTTTTACTAGTGATGGCGGCGATCTGCGATTTTTATCATGACTGCGACATTGCGGCGGACACATCAGACGCCTTTGACGCTATTTTGGGACCATTCGCATTTTTACAGCGATCAGTGCAATAAAAATGCTCTGATTACTGTGTAAGTGACACTGGCAGGGAAGGGGGTTAACCACTAGGGGGCGAGGAAGGGGTTAAGTGTGTCTTAGGGAGAAATTCCAACTGTGTGGGGGCGTGGCTACCAGTGACACGACCCTGATTACTCCTCCCGATGACAGGATAGGGGAGGGGTTAACCAGTAGGGGGGCGAGGAAGGGGTTAAGTGTGTCTTAGGGAGAAATTCTAACTGTGTGAGGGCGTGGCTACCAGTGACACGACCCTGATTACTCCTCCCGATGACAGGATAGGGGAGGGGTTAACCAGTAGGGGGGCGAGGAAGGGGTTAAGTGTGTCTTAGGGAGAAATTCTAACTGTGTGAGGGCGTGGCTACCAGTGACACGACCCTGATTACTCCTCCCGATGACAGGATAGGGGAGGGGTTAACCAGTAGGGGGGCGAGGAAGGGGTTAAGTGTGTCTTAGGGAGAAATTCTAACTGTGTGAGGGCGTGGCTACCAGTGACACGACCCTGATTACTCCTCCCGATGACAGGATAGGGGAGGGGTTAACCACTAGGGGGCGAGGAAGGGGTTAAGTGTGTCTTAGGGAGAAATTCTAACTGTGTGAGGGCGTGGCTACCAGTGACACGACCCTGATTACTCCTCCCGATGACAGGATAGGGGAGGGGTTAACCAGTAGGGGGGCGAGGAAGGGGTTAAGTGTGTCTTAGGGAGAAATTCTAACTGTGTGAGGGCGTGGCTACCAGTGACACGACCCTGATTACTCCTCCCGATGACAGGATAGGGGAGGGGTTAACCAGTAGGGGGCGAGGAAGGGTCGTCTTAACAGCACCATGGGCCCCTGGGCAAAGTAATTCTCTGGGGCCCCTACAATGGAAACAGAAATCTAGGAGGTACAGGATATCTAGGGTGCAGAGGGGTCGGAGTGCTAGGGGCAGCCCGCTCATCAAGGATCAGCTGCTTTGGGGAAAGGGCAGGGGCCCTCCATGCAGCTGGGGCCCCTGGGCAGTGCCCTCTCATTAAGACAGCCCTGGGTTATTGTGTCCTAGGGAGTGATTCTAACTGTGTGGGGGCTGGGCTACCAGTGACACGACACTGATCGCCACATGGATCAGACGATCAGTGTCCTGTCACTAGGCAGAACAAGGGAATTGCCTCGTTTACACTGGCCTCCCCCCGTTCTGCAGCTCCGCGACACGTTCGCAAGACACCGGCGGACATCGGGTCCCGCGGGCACGGTCCCGGAGCTCGACGCAGGGGCGAGCGCCCGCCCACACAGCGGCAAATTCTGCCGACGTATATGTTCGTGCGACGGTCGCTCGGTCGGCAAGCTGTTAGAGTGAGTCTTTTAGTTGGCCGGCCTCACATGTGGCAACAATGTTATTATTATAGAGAAGGTGATACGAAACGTGAGAACTAGATTAATTTTTCGACAGTTTGGCGACACGCCCGGATTGTGTTTATAAATTCTGATAAATTTGTATGGGAACTCAATGTGAGATTCGTCCAATAACACGCACACACACATATATCCTGCAAGAAGTGTGGATTACTTACTAACAGGTGTTATTAAAGGATTTGTAAATCTTTATTTAAAAAAATAAAATAACAAACGTGTCATACTTACCTCCGCGGTGTATTTGGTTTTGCACAGCGTGGCTCCGATCCTCCTCTTCTGGGGTCCCTCCGCGGCGCTCCTGGCTCCTCCTCTTCTCGGGTCCCCCGTTGGAGAGCCGCTCTCCCTCGGGGCACCTGTGCGGGCGCGCTCTCTCCTGTGTCCTGCTGCTGCTGCGTCCGTTGGCACGGACAGCAGGACTCGCCCCCCGGCTCCCGCGTCATTGGATTTGACAGCAGGTTATAGTAACCTATCAATGCCCCTATGGGTTTTCCCCATCCATCTTTGTGTGATTCTGCCCCTCATGGGCGGTCTCTGTCCACATTTGTGTAATCTTGTTCCTTATGGGCTGTCTCCACCCACCTTTTGTGTAATCTTGCCTCTCATAGGCTGTTCCTGCCCATCTTTGTGTGATCTTGCCCCTTATTGGCTGTCCCCACTTATCTTTTGGTAGTCTTGCCCCTCATGGGTTGTCTCTCACCAACTTTGTTTGTTCCCACCCACCTTTTGTAGAGATCTTATCAACAGAGGCCCAGATTCACAGAGCAATTACGCCTGTCTAACTGGGGTTAGACAGGAGTAATTTCAAATTTCGTGCGCCGTATCACTAGTTTGAATCCTCAAACCATGATGCGGCGGCTTCGGGCTTCGATCCGGGAGGCTTACGTCTTCGTAAGCCTTCGGATCTACGCTGCGATATTTTTGCGGCCGCTGGGAGGAGTTTGCGTCGTTTTCATGCGTCGGGATATGCAAATGAGTTTTTACGGCGATCCACGAAGATACGAGCGGTCTTCGCAATCGCTTTCGTCTATTTTTTTATACGTACTGTTAGACCAGCTTTTTGCCGGTCTAACGGTGCGTAGCCCATGTTAAGTATGGCCGTCGTTTTTTTTTTTACGTAACTCGTTCGGGAATAGGAATCTCCGTAAACGACGCTACTCAAGAAAAAATGACGTAACGACGTGATTTCGCGCAATGCACGGCGGGAAATTTGGGAACGGAGCATGCGCAGTTCGATCGCCGCGGGAACGCGCCTATTTTAAATGCTTCACGCCCCCTACTCGCGCATGGATGCGACGGGAGAAATACACTACGCCTTCCCGCCCGTTTACTGGACAAAATCTCCTGGATCACGTAGAGCCAGGAGAAACAACCAGCGTAGTGTATTCCCTCTGATACCTCCATCATTGTATGATCTGGGCCTTCCCTCTCTAAGAGACAGAAAAGACGATCGGGTGGTTTGATGGTTCAACATTCACTACAACACTGAGATATCAGTTCTGGGAGGAGGGGCCCTTTAATTGGGGGAGTTCTTTGGATCTTCACAACCAGCAGGCGATGGGAGATATGAAGGACACACCATTCAGATCTCTAGTAAACCAGAACTATGGCAAATATTTGCTGGAAAGGTCGAAGCCAGCTGGAGCCGGATCGACTACAAAGTCTGAGCTGTTTGTAAAAAAATTATTGGCAAAGGCATGTGAGACGTTATAAAACAGACAAAGCCCGGTGGGAGTTTCTTCTTTTATCACCGTAGATCCTACAAAGATTGGAGAGTTTTTATAGGGGACTTGTACCCTTCACAGGAGACCACGGCTTTACCTGGAAGGTCAGATGTCCTCATCACTGAGCTCCATATACGAGAAGAAATCACAGATTTCCACCATTGGATTCTCTTTTATTAACACATGACGCCAATCAGCCGTAATGTTATGACCACCCACCATAACCCCGTCCAGGCATGGACTCCACTAGACCTCTAAAGGTATGCTGTGGTATCTGGTACCAAGCTGTCAGTAGAAGGTCCTTGAATTCATCAGACCAGGCCACCTACTTCCAATGCTCCGTGGTCCAGTTCTGAGGCATTAGTAGCCCTTCTATTGGATGGGACTACACGCACCAGCCCCCCCCCCCCCCCTGCACCTCCATCAATGAGCCTTCCCGTCCCCACCTCCATCAATGAGCTTCCCTTCCCCTCACCCACCCCCATCAATGAGCCTTCCCCCCTCCCCACCTCCATCAATGAGCCTTCCCTCCCCCACCTCCACCTGAGCACTTCTCCCCTCCCCACCTCCATCATCAATGAGCCTTCCCTCCCCACCCATCCATCAATGAGTCTTCCCTCCCCCACCTCCATCAATGAGCGTTCCCTCCCCACCTCCATCAATGAGTCTTCCCTCCCCACCTCCATCAATGAGCCTTCCCTCCCCCACCTCCATCAATGAGTCTTCCTCCCCACCTCCATCAATGAGCCTTCCCTCCCCCACCTCCATCAATGAGTCTTCCCTCCCCACCTCCATCAATGATCCTTCCCTCCCCACCTCCATCAATGAGTCTTGTTCCTCCCCTCCCCACCTCCATCAATGAGCCTTCCCTCCCCACCTCCATCAATGAGCCTTCCCTCCCCACCTCCATCAATGAGTCTTCCCTCCCCACCTCCATCAATGAGCCTTCCCTCCCCACCTCCATCAATGAGCCTTCCCTCCCCATCTCCATCAACGAGCCTTCCCTCCCCCCTCCATCAACGAGCCTTTCCCTCCCCACCTCCATAAATGAGCTCCTTCTCTCCCCTCCTCCACTCAATGATCCTTCCCTCCCCACCTCCATCAATGAGCCTTCCCTCCCCACCACCTCCATCAATGAGTCTTCCCTTCCCACCTCCATCAATGAGCCTTCCCTCCCCCACCTCCATCAATGAGCCTTCCCTCCCCACCTCCATCAATGAGCCTTCCCTTCCTCACCTCCATCAATGATCCTTCCCTCCCCACCTCCATCAATGAGCCTTTCCTCCCCACCTCCATCAATGAGCCTTCCCTCCCTCACCTCCATCAATGAGCCTTCCCTCCCCACCTCCATCAATGAGCCTTCCCTCCCTCACCTCCATCAATGAGCCTTCCCTCCCCACCTCCATCAATGAGCCTTTCCTCCCCACCTCCATAATTGAGCCTTCCCCTCCCCACCTCCATCAATGAGCCTTCCCTCCCCCACCTCCATCAATGAGCCTTCCCTCCCCACCTCCATCAATGAGCCTTCCCTCCCCCCCACCTCCATCAATGAGTCTTCCCTTCCCCACCCCCATCAATGAGCCTTCCCCTCCCCCACCTCCATCAATGAGCCTTCCCTCCCCCCACCTCCATCAATGAGCCTTCCCCTCCCCCTCCACCTCCATCAATGAGCCTTCCCTCCTCACCTCCATCAATGATCCTTCCCTCCCCACCTCCATCAATGAGCCTTCCCTCCCCACCTCCATCAATGAGTCTTCCCTCCCCACCTCCATCAATGAGCCTTCCCTCCCCACCTCCATCAATGAGCCTTCCCTCCCCACCTCCATCAATGATCCTTCCCTCCCCACCTCCATCAATGAGCCTTCCCTCCCCCACCTCCATCAATGAGTCTTCCCTCCCCACCTCCATCAATGAGCCTTCCCTCCCCCCTCACCTCCAATCAATGAGCCTTCCCTCCCCATCTCCATCAATGAGCCTTCCCTCCCCCCTCCATCAACGAGCCTTTCCTCCCCACCTCCATAAATGAGCCTTCTCTCCCCACCTCCATCAATGAGTCTTCCCTCCTCCACCACCATCAATGAGCCTTCCCTCCCACACTCCATCAATGAGTCTTCCCTCTCCACCTCCATCAATGAGTCTTCCCTCTCCCCACCTCCATCAACGAGCCTTCCCTCCCCACCTCCATAAATGAGCCTTCCCTCCCCACCTCCATCAATGAGCCTTTCCTCCCCACCTCCATCAATGAGCCTTCCCTCCCCACCTCCATCAATGAGCCTTCCCTCCCCACCTCCATCAATGATCCTTCCCTCCCCACCTCCATCAATGAGCCTTCCCTCCTTGGCTGCCCATGACCCTGTTGCCAGTTCTTGGTTCTCCTTCCTTGGACCACTTTTGGTTGGTCCTGACCACTACAGACCAGGAACATTCCACAAAGTCCCTCCAAGCCGTAGGGATCAGTCCTTTAAAAAATGACATCGGACATGTTTCTGGATTTATACAAAGATCCCCCTTCATCAGGGCTGAAGATTTACATAGCAGTGATCTGAGATGGAATCAGAAGGCTTTTCATAGTGCTTCTAAAAAGCCCAGGTGCCCTTCTCTTCCCCTCATTCACCAATGTGTGGGCGGGGCTGCAGTCTGAGAAGGAGGAGCTGGGACCCGAGAACCCATTCATTGGCTGCATTATCCCGGGCTTATATTCAGGACCATGGAGAAGCAGAGAATCCTGGCAATGATTGGGCGTTATCCCGGGGGAGGAGGGGTTATTGCTGGGATGGTAGTCACTTTTTGAATGCTGGAAATTTTTTACTACGACTGGAGTGTTCCTCCGATGGGGCGGGATGAGCGGTCATACATGTCCTACATATACAGGGGTCAGGATAAATATTTATTATAAGTGGTGTGTTCCTCTAAGGGGCGGAGTCAGCCGTGCTCCAGCCATACATAGATTTCCAGCTGTAAGGGACGATGACACGGGGGCACACAGGAATTCTGAAGGTTACATTCCAGAAAGCAAACCAGTTCTTCACCGGCGGGTCAGTCACCGGACGGCCTCACTACTGACTTTGGGTTGTTATCTATTTTTACTCTACGTCTTTATTATACCACAAAGGGTCACCGGGGCCACAGTACGGGCCTGAGCTGCACCTGTGAGTCTGAGGACAGCCAGGAGTTCAGATGAAGCATTTCTATAGAGAGAGATAGAGAGTCTCTGAAGACAAGGAAACTGCCAGGTAGAGTCTCTGAAGATAAGGAAACTGCCATGTAGAGTCTCTGAAGACAAGGAAACCGCCATGTAGAGTCTCTGAAGACAAGGGAACCGCCATGTAGAGTCTCTGAAGACAAGGAAACTGCCATGTAGAGTCTCTGAAGACAAGGAAACCGCCATGTAGAGTCTCTGAAGACAAGGGAACCGCCATGTAGAGTCTCTGAAGACAAGGAAACTGCCATGTAGAGTCTCTGAAGACAAGGAAACCGCCATGTAGAGTCTCTGAAGACAAGGGAACCGCCATGTAGAGTCTCTGAAGACAAGGAAACCGCCATGTAGAATCTCTGAAGACAAGGGAACCGCCATGTAGAGTCTCTGAAGACAAGAGAACCGCCATGTAGAGTCTTTGAAGACAAGAGAACTGCCATGTAGAGTCTCTGAAGACAAGGAAACTGCCATGTAGAGTCTCTGAAGACAAGAGAACCACCATGTAGAGTCTCTGAAGACAAGGGAACCGCCATGTAGAGTCTCTGAAGACAAGGGAACCGCCATGTAGAGTCTCTGAAGACAACTAAACTGCCATATAGAGTCTCTGAAGACAAGGGAACTGCCATGTAGAGTCTCTGAAGACAAGGAAACTGCCATATAGAGTCTCTGAAGACAAGGGAACTGCCATATAGAGTCTCTGAAGACAAGAGAACCGCCATGTAGAGTCTCTGAAGACAAGGGAACCGCCATGTAGAGTCTCTGAAGACAAGGGAACTGCCATGTAGAGTCTCTGAAGACAAGGAAACTGCCATATAGAGTCTCTGAAGACAAGGGAACTGCCATGTAGAGTCTCTGAAGACAAGGAAACTGCCATATAGAGTCTCTGAAGACAAGGGAACCGCCATGTAGAGTCTGTGAAGACAAGGAAACCGCCATGTAGAGTCTCTGAAGACAAGGGAACCGCCATGCAGAGTCTCTGAAGGCAAGGAAACTGCCATGTAGAGTCTCTGAAGATAAGAGAACTGCCATGTAGAGTCTCTGAAGACAAGGGAACTGCCATGTAGAGTCTCTGAAGACAAGGGAACTGCCATGTAGAGTCTAACATATCAATTGGCATTTTTTCAATACCAGTGACCTTGTTGGCACCCAAGCTTTGTATAATCTGATAATTTGATATCCCCATAGCCTGGTGTTGTGGGACATTCTTCCCAGGTCTTTCATCCTTCCCAGGTCTTCTATCCTTCCCGACTCTACTATTCTTCCCGGGTTTTCATCCTTCCGAGACTTCTATTATTCCTGGTTCTTCCATCTTTTTCAGGTCTTCCATCTTTCCCAGGTTTTCCATCCTTCCCGATACTTCAATCCTTTCTGAGTCTTCCACATTTCCCTTGTCTTCCATCCTTCCTGGTCTTCTATCCTTTCCAGGTTTTCCATTCTTCCCAGGTTTTTCATCCTTCCCGAGACTTCCATCCTTCCCAGGTCTTCCATCTTTCCCGGGTCTTCCCTTCTTTTCCGAATCTGCCCATCCTTCCTGGGTCTTCTATCCATCCCAACTCTATCATTCTTCCCAGAACGTCCATTCTTCCCAGGTTTTCCATCCTTCCCGAGACTTCCATCCTTCCTGGGACTTCCATCTTTCCCAGGTCTTCCATCTTATTCCGGGTCTACCATCTTTCCCGGGTCTTCTATCCTTCCCGACTCTACTTTTCTTCCCAGGTTTTCATCCTTCCGAGACTTCTATCCTTCCTGGGGCTTCCATCTTTTTCAGGTCTTCCATCTTTTCCAGGTTTTCCATCCTTCCCGATACTTCAATTCTTTCTGGGTCTCCCACCTTTCCCATGTCTTCAATCCTTTCTGGGTCTCCCACCTTTCCCATGTCTTCAATCCTTTCTGGGTCTTCCACCTTTCCCATGTCTTCAATCCTTTCTGGGTCTTCTATCCTTTCCAGGTTTTCCATTCTTCCCACATCTTCCATCCTTCCTGGTCTTTTATCCTTTCCAGGTTTTCCATTCTTCCCACGTCTTCCATCCTTCCTGGTCTTCTATCCTTTCCAGGTTTTCCATTCTTCCCACGTCTTCCATCCTTCCTGAGTCTTCTACTTCCATACACAGTAGTGCTTCCATGTATTCTCTCCATCTCGCTCTCTGTGGTCGATACTTTTCCTTCTTCATCTCCATTTCCATTGTTACATTTTGATCTTCCTGTTGGTTTCTTTCCTTCCATCTCAGTCTTCCTTTGTTTCGTTTCTCTCTTCTGTAGATTTCATCACACCGAGTGATTATTTCCTGGTTGGCACGTCCTTCTGATTCTTCTGGACGTTTCTCCAATCTTACTTTGTTCTCTTTCTCTTATCACAGGAAGGATCTCTTCGGTGATTCAGCTCTTTCTTCTCTTTTGGTCGGGCTGACGACGTCGGTGGATTTCTTCCGGCAATTTCCTGCCACGTCTTGCGCATAGTCTGTTCTTGTTGGTTCACGGTTTCTTCACATGTTTGTTTCTTTTCTCAACCCTCCCCGTCGTCTCATCGAGTCTCTGCGCTTTTTCTCGTTCCCGGTGGTTCTTACCTTTTATTTTTGTTGTTATTATTGTGTCATCTCATCGTTTATGGACTCTGGGCATCACATTTTGCCATTTAAATACACAGGCATGGTCCGCTGTTGTCACCATCAGGGATCCCGACCTGAGAGATGCCGAGCACCAATCACTGGAGTGCCTGTAGACGGGAAGTAGCTGCAAAGAGGATGCGGGAGATCAGCAGCACTGAGATGTAACAAAGGATAGAAAATAGGTGAATAAAGGATATTACCACTTGCTGACCCCCTAGCTTCAAAAATACATCATGATTTTATGATGGTATACCGGAGTCATGGCTGCAGTTAGATGCCATAACCTGGAGTTCAAATTTTCCTTAAAAGCGATCCAAGTGACTGATTAGCCGCCGGATCAGTTTTAGAAGTGGCAGGAAAGGTCACCCCCTCCCATTTAGAAGTGGCTGGAGGGGTGTTTCCCTGGATCTTCTGATGATGGATCTAAAAGATAGTGACCCTGGGGGGGTCAGGTGTTCCCCCGGATCTTCTGATGATGGATTTCAAAGATAGTGACCCTGGGGGTCAAGTGTTCCCCCGGATCTTCTGATGATGGATCTCAAAGATAGTGACCCTGGGGGTCAGGTGTTCCCCCAGATCTTCTGATGATGGATCTCAAAGATAGTGACCCTGGGGGTAAGGTGTTCCCCCAGATCTTCTGATGATGGATCTCAAAGATAGTGACCCTGGGGGTCAGGTGTTCCCCAGATCTTCTGATGAGGATTTCAAAGATAGTGACCCTGGGGGTCAGTGTTCCCCCGAATCTTCTGATGATGGATCTCAAAAGATAGTGACCCTGGGGTCCGGTGTTGTTCCCCCAGATCTTCTGATGATGGATCTCAAAGATAGTGACCCTGGGGGTCAGGTGTTCCCCCAGATCTTCTGATGATGGATCTCAAAGATAGTGACCCTGGGGGTCAGGTGTTCCCCCAGATCTTCTGATGATGGATCTCAAAGATAGTGACCCTGGGGGTCAGGTGTTCCCCCGGATCTTCTGATGATGGATCTCAAAGATAGTGACCCTGGGGGTCAGGTGTTCCCCCCGATCTTCTGATGATGGATCTCAAAGATAGTGACCCTGGGGGTCAGGTGTTCCCCCAGATCTTCTGATGATGGATCTCAAAGATAGTGACCCTGGGGGTCAGGTGTTCCCCCAGATCTTCTGATGATGGATCTCAAAGATAGTGACCCTGGGGGTCAGGTGTTCCCCCAGATCTTCTGATGATGGATCTCAAAGATAGTGACTCAAAAGGGGGTCAGAGTGTTTCCCCCCAGAATTCTTCTGATGATGGATCCTAAAGATAGTGACCCTGCTGGGGGTCAGGTGTTCCCGCTTCAGATCTTCCCTGATGAAATGGATCTCAAAGATAGTGACCCTGGGGGTCAGGTGTTCCCCCGGATCTTCTGATGATGGAATCAAAAGATAGTGACCCTGGGGGGGTCAGGTGTTCCCCCGGATCTTCTGATGATGGATCTCAAAGATAGTGACCCTGGGGGTCAGGTGTTCCCCCGGATCTTCTGATGATGGATCTCAAAGATAGTGACCCTGGGGGTCAGGTGTTCCCCTGGATCTTCTGATGATGGATCCTAAAGATAGTGACCCTGGGGGTCAGGTGTTCCCCCAGATCTTCTGATGATGGATCTCAAAGATAGTGACCCTGGGGGTCAGGTGTTCCCCCGGATCTTCTGATGATGGATCTCAAAGATAGTGACCCTGGGGGTCAGGGTTCCTGGGGGTCACTGTCTTTAAGAGCCATCAAAGATCCGGGGGGGGGGGGGATTGTGATTTTTGTTTTCTTTGCTCCCCCCTGATATTTACAATTTATATATAAAGCGCGGTGTACAGTGACAGCGCTATACAAGAACCTGAAATAAAATAATACAAAGTAACGTTTTTTTTTTTTTTTTTCTGAAAATTTTCTTTTTTTTTATGTTGCTATTTATCCTTTGCTAAAAAAAAAAAAAAAAATGTGTGATCAGCTCTTTCCAGATTGTGGGCAGGCTGGTGTTGTTGTGTCCCGTCCAGCGGCATGCGAAAAAACAATATTGACTGTTCCTGCGCAGTGATGCGAAGTGATGAAAGGCCGGGTCACCTGTCCGTCACACAGAACCGTGCGGAGCTGCGATACGTTGGAGGGCGAGGAGGTGACACCCCACAGCCAAGAAGAGTCGTCACTTCTCTCACTTCACAATCAGAGGAGAGGAGAGAACAGAAAAGGAGGGAGAGGAAAGGAGAGAATAGAGAAGAGAGAAGAGTCATCACTTCTTTCACATTACAATCCGAGGAGAGGAGAGAAGAGAGAAGAATCATCACTTCTCTCACTTCACAATCAGAGGAGAGGAGAGAACAGAAGAGGAGAGAAGAGGAGAGAGAAGAGTCATCACTTCTCTCACATTACAATCAGAGGACAGAAGAGAAGAGGAGAGAGAAGAGAGAAGAGTCATCACTTTCAGAGGAGAGAGAAGAGAAGAGTCGTCACTTCTTTCACTTCACCACAATCAGAGGAGAGAAGAGGAGAGAGAAGAGAAGAGTCATCACTTCTTTCACTTCACTATCAGAGGAGAGAAGAGAAGAGGAGGGAGAGGAGAGAGAAGAGAAGAGTCGTCACTTCTCTCACTTCACAATCAGAGGAGAGAAGAGAAGAGGAGAGAAGAGAATAGAGAAGAGTCATCACTTCTCTCACTTCACAATCAGAGGAGAGAAGAGAAGAGGAGAGAAGAGAATAGAGAAGAGTCATCACTTCTCTCACTTCACTATCAGAGGAGAGAAGAGGAGAGAGAAGAGAAGAGTCGTCACTTCTCTCACTTCACAATCAGAGGAGAGAAGAGAAGAGAGAAGAGAAGAGTCGTCACTTCTCTCACACTCGACATCAGAGAGAGAAAGAGAAGAGAGAGAGAAGAAAAGAGAGAGAGAGAGAGAGGAGAGAAGAGGAGAGGAGAGAGGAGGAGAGGAGAGGAGAGGAAAGGAGAGAAGAGAATAGAGAAGAGTCATCTCTCTATTCTCTCACATTACAATCAGAGGAGAAAAGAGGAGAGAAGAGAAGAGGAGAGGAAATCACTTCTACAGACCGCAATATACAAAGCAACATCACACAGAGAGACACACATAGTATAGATACACATACTATACACAAAGGTAAGACAAATACATAGTAAACCTTCACAGATATTATGGACTTACACATTGTAATCATTTACACACTATAAACAGATACATAGTAACACATACAGATAATATAGAAATACATGTAGTATAAATATAAACATTGTATAAATCTTTTATTATAATAATAGACACACATATAGTATAAATATAAACATACTAAACACACACACAGATACAACAGTTGCACACACACATAGTACACACAAGACAGTTACACGCATAGAACACATAAGACAGTTTCACACATAGTATAGAAAAGACAGTTGCACACACATAGTATAGACAAGACAGACACGCATAGAACACATAAGACAGTTGCACACACAGGAGACACAAACAACCATCAACCAGGAAAACAAAAATGAACAGCATTGTGTCCGGCCCCGGAGACCACCTTCTGTCCAACCACAAAATCCAGAAGAGCGCAGAGTCCTCCCTGGACGCCGAACTGATCCAGAAGCTCATCGCCGAGGGTCAGGAGGCCAAACGCTTCGCTCATTGTCCCTACAGCAAGTTCCGGGTCGGGGCGGCACTGCTGGGCAAGAACGGGAAGATCTACCGGGGTGAGTAACTCCGCTGGGGGCGGGTGGGGGGCGGGGCGGCCAAACATAGACGGGATTTTATTGGGTTGCAATGAAAGTATTCACACCCCTTGAAATGTTCCCACATTGTGTCCTGTCCCTCCAGTCTGGAATCAGGTATTATATCTGAATATCGCAGCCAAGGACTAGACGGCACTAGCTTAGGTGCAAACCGGTACCCTTTTATTGTAAACCCCACACAGGATTCATACAGTGCCCTGAAAAAGTATTCATACCCCTTGAGATTTCTCTGTAGCACACTATTATTATTATACAGTGCCATGAAAAAGTATTCATACCCCTTGAAATTTCCCACATCTTCTCATGTTACACCCAAAAACGTAAATGTATTTTATTGGGATTTTTTGTGAGAGACACAAAGTGTCACATGATTGTGAAGTGGAAGGAAAATGATAAATGATACAAATAAATATGTGAAAAGTGTGGGGGGGAGGGGCATTTGTATGGCGCCCCCTTGGAATGGCGCCAAGGGGGTATAGATCAAAGCCTAAAATGGGTTAGAATGGCCCAGTCACAGTCCAGACCTAAATCCCATTGAGAATCTGTGGACAAGACCTGTAAATTGCTGATCACAGACGCTCTCCATCCAATCTGACAGAGACAGAGATATTTTACAGAAGAAGAATGGGCAGAAATGTCCCTCTGTAGATGTGCAAAGCTGGTAGAGACACCCCCAAAAAGACTTGTAGAGAAAGGGGGTTCTACGAAGTATTGACTCCGGGGGGCACCATACAAATGCCCCCCTCCCCCCACACTTTTCACACATTTATTTGTATCATTTTTCTTCCTCTTCACAATTATGTGACACTTTGTGTCTCTCACATAAAATCCCAATAATATACATTTATGTTTTTGGGTGTAACATGAGAAGATGTGGGGAATTTCAAGGGGTATGAATACTTTTTCATGGCACTGTATATTAATAATAATAGTGTGGAGGGACATTAGAGTGTAAGCTCCTCTGCTACAGAGAAAGTTCAAGGGGTATGAATTCTTTTTCAGGGCACAGTATGAATCCTATGTGGGGTTTACAATGAAAGGGTACCAGTTTGCACCTAAGCTAGTGTCGTCTAGTCCTTGGCTGCGATATTCAGCTATAATACCCGATTCCAGACTGGAGGAACAGGACACAGTGTGGGAACATTTCAAGGGGTGTGAATTCTTTTTCCAGGCACTGTAGCGATCGGTAGATCGATGTGAATGGTATGGCCCGCAGCCGGTCTTTGTAAGATTCAGCAGGGCTCTCACGGTGCTCCTGAGTGACGCGTCTGATTTCTTGTACAGGTTGCAACGTAGAGAACGCTTGTTACACAATGGGGATCTGCGCCGAGCGCAACGCCTTCCATAGAGCTGTGTCCGAGGGGTGCAAGGAGTTCACCGCCATCGTCATCACCAGGTAATGTGCATGGGAAGCAGAGTCCTCTCCGCAGAGATCCAATCGTAACAATGTGACACGAGGAGGACAGAGATCTCTGTGTGTGATATCTATCGGGAGTATTGATCGTATCTGTATAGTATTGTCAGACGATCAATACTATACAGATACGATCAATACTCCCGATGTCAGCCGATCAATACTATACAGATACGATCAATAGTATTCATGAGCTGAGATCAGGAGTATTGATCGTATCTGTATAGTATTGATCGGCTGACATCGGGAGTATTGATCGTATCTGTATAGTATTGATCGGCTGACATGGGGAGTATTGATCGTATCTGTATAGTATTGATCGGCTGACATGGGGAGTATTGATCAAATCTGTATAGTATTGATCGGCTGACATGGGGAGTATTGATCGTATCTGTATAGTATTGATCGGCTGACATGGGGAGTATTGATCAAATCTGTATAGTATTGATCGGCTGACATGGGGAGTATTGATCGTATCTGTATAGTATTGATCGGCTGACATGGGGAGTATTGATCGTATCTGTATAGTATTGATCGGCTGACATGGGGAGTATTGATCGTATCTGTATAGTATTGATCGGCTGACATCAGGAGTATTGATAGTATCTGTTTAGTATTTATTGGCTGACATCGGAGTATTGATCATATCTGTATAGTATTGATCAGCTAAAATCGGGAGTATTGATCAGATCTGTATAGTATTGATTGGCTGACATCAGGAGTATTGATCGGATCTGTATAGTATTGATCGGCTGACATGGGGAGTATTGATCGTATCTGTATAGTATTGATCGGCTGACATCAGGAGTATTGATAGTATCTGTTTAGTATTTATTGGCTGACATCGGAGTATTGATCATATCTGTATAGTATTGATCAGCTAAAATCGGGAGTATTGATCAGATCTGTATAGTATTGATCGGCTGACATGGGGAGTATTGATCGTATCTGTATAGTATTGATCGGCTGACATGGGGAGTATTGATCGTATCTGTATAGTATTGATCGGCTGACATCAGGAGTATTGATAGTATCTGTTTAGTATTTATTGGCTGACATCGGAGTATTGATCATATCTGTATTGTATTGATCAGCTAAAATCGGGAGTATTGATCAGATCTGTATAGTATTGATCGGCTGACATTAGGAGTTTTGATCGTATCTGTATAGTATTGATCGTATCTGTATAATATTCATTGGCTGACATCAGGAGTATTGATCGTATCTGTATAGTATTGATCGTATCTGTATAGTATTGATCGTATCTGTATAGTATTGATTGGCTGACATGGGGAGTATTGATCGTATCTGTATAGTATTGATCGGCTGACATCAGGAGTATTGATCGGATCTGTATAGTATTGATCGTCTGACATGGGGAGTATTGATCAAATCTGTATAGTATAGAACTGAAATGGCTTCCTCTGATTTCACTGCACACTGTGAGCTTCTCACCATGTGCATTAGAAGCTGCAGAAAGTCCGACAGAGCCCCGCCCCATTTCCTGGCTGGAGGACGTCCAGCATCATCTAGTCCTTTCCTTCTCCGCCTGACCGTCCCTGGCCCCGCCCCCTTTTATTCATTGGATGTCACCTCTTTCAGTTATGGAGGCTCAGTGTCAAATGTGGGCGTTACCTATGCAAATACAGCCCACCTAGGAACGCCCCCTCCTCCAAACTGACACCCACCCATTATTTTGAAATATTTTGCATAACTCCTCCCAAGACCCCGCCCACTGCCTGTATCAGGACTGAGGGGTCTGGAGAGGAGTACTGCGTCCAGGAGGTGGCGCCCTCATCCATAGGAGTATCTACAGAGCAGACGCCGGAGGACGTGACTCAACCTGGAAGTTTTCTCAGCAGACGTTGTGTAACGGTGTTGGCTGCGCCCCGCGTTCCCCCCGTGTTTGTATGTCAGATCGCACGTAGGGCGGGCAATGCGTCACCGGCCTGTTAAACGCTCCGTTGTGCAATTATTAAGTAACTTCCAGCGGTGTGGTCACACGCCGCGCTGACGGCTGGCGAGCGTTCCACTTCAGGGTTTCATTTAACCGGTCACCATTTCTATTTTAATAAGTTACTCGTTCTAACCTTTTCCCCCCATACTTTGTTACATCTCAGTGCTGCTGATCTCCTGCAACCGCTTTGCAGCCACTTCCTGCCTCCCTGCACTCCAACCACGGCATTTCTCAGGACGGGTCTCCTGATGGTGACAACAGTGGACCGTGTCTGTGTAATGTGCTCAGGTGACAACACAGGAGCACAATTAGGAGACAGGGACAGAGCGTTGTCACCCTATAACAGGAAGTGCCTGAAAAAGTTTTGCCATGGCGGGATCACCAGGGTGACAACGCAGGAGCACAATTGGGAGATGGGGGCAGAGCGTTGTCACCCCATAACAGGAAGTGCCTGAACAAGGCCCTCCCTGGCGGGATCGGCAGGGTGATAACGCAGGAGCACAATTGGGAGATGGGGGCAGAGCGTTGTCACCCCATAACAGGAAGTGCCTAAACAAGGCCCTCCCTGGCGGGATCGGCAGGGTGATAACGCAGGAGCACAATTGGGAGATGGGGGCAGAGCGTTGTCACCCCATAACAGGAAGTGCCTAAACAAGGCCCTCCCTGGCGGGATCGGCAGGGTGATAACGCAGGAGCACAATTGGGAGATGGGGGCAGAGCGTTGTCACCCCATAACAGGAAGTGCCTAAACAAGGCCCTCCCTGGCGGGATCGGCAGGGTGATAACGCAGGAGCACAATTGGGAGATGGGGGCAGAGCGTTGTCACCCCATAACAGGAAGTGCCTAAACAAGGCCCTCCATAGCGGGATCACTAGGGACAAAAGTAGACCATGTCTAGGTAGTGTGTGTTGAAATGGCCCCTTGCAGCTTCCAACAACAGCCTGGGTGACAACGCAGGAGCACAATTGGGAGACAGGGACAGAGCGTTGTCTCCAAATAACAGGAAATGCCTGAAAAAGTTTTGCCATGGCAGGATCACCAGGGTGACAACGCAGGAGCAAAATTGGGAGACAGGGACAGAGCGTTGTCACCCTCTAACAGGAAGTGCCTGAACAAGGACCTCCATGGCAGGATCAGCGGGGTGACAACGCAGGAGCACAATTAGGACATAGGGACAGAGTGTTGTCATCCTATAACAGGAAGTGCCTGAACAAGGACCTCCATGGCAGGATCACCAGGGTGACAACACAGGAGAACAATTAGGAGACAGGGACAGAGCGTTGTCACCTCATAACAGGAAGTGCCTGAACAAGGACCTCCATGGCAGGATCAGCGGGGTGACAACGCAGGAGCACAATTAGGACATAGGGACAGAGTGTTGTCATCCTATAACAGGAAGTGCCTGAACAAGGACCTCCATGGCAGGATCACCAGGGTGACAACGCAGGAGAACAATTAGGAGACAGGGACAGAGCGTTGTCACCTCATAACAGGAAGTGCCTGAACAAGGACCTCCATAGCAGGATCACCAGGGTGACAACGCAGGAGCACAATTAGGACATAGGGACAGAGCGTTGTCACCTCATAACAGGAAGTGCCTGAACAAGGACCTCCATGGCAGGATCAGCGGGGTGACAACGCAGGAGCACAATTAGGAGACAGGGACAGAGTGTTGTCATCCTATAACAGGAAGTGCCTGAACATGTTTCGTCATGGCGGGATCAGGGGGGACAACGGTGGACCGTGTCTGTGTATTGTGTGTTAAAAAGGCAGTCTGTAGTCTCCATCAGAAGCCTCTGTGACAGGGTCACAATGCAGAAGCACAATTGGGAGACAGGGACAGAGCGTTGTCACCTCATAACAGGAAGTGCTTGAACAAGGACCTCCATGGCAGGATCACCAGGGATCACAGTAGAGCATGTCTTGGTAATGTGTGTTGAAATGGCCTCTTAAAGCTTCCAACAGCCTGGATGACAACACAGGCGCACAATTAGGAGACAGGGACAGAGCGTTGTCACCTCATAACAGGAAGTGTCTAAACAAGTTTCGCCATGGCGGGATCACCAGGGACAACGATGGACTGTTTTATGTGTGTTGTGTGTTAAAAAGGCAACCTGTAGTCTCCATCAGAAGCCTCTGTGACAGGGTGATAACACAGGAGCACAATTGGGAGACAGAAAGAGAGAGTTGTCACCTTATAACAGGAAGTGCCTGGGCAAGGACCTCCATGGCAGGATCACCAGGGACAATGGTGGACCATGTCTGCATAACACGTGTTGAAATGACCCCTTGTAGCTTCCAACCACAGCCCGGGTGACAACGCAGGAGCAGGGTAGGGAGACATTGATGAAGTGTTGTCACCCTAAAACAGGAAACACCTAAATAAGGAGATTAATGGCAGGATCACCAGGGACAACAGTGGACCATGTCCGTGTACTGGGTGTTGAAAAGGCAGCTTGTAGTCTCCATCAGTAGCATTAGTAGCAGGAGGCAGCGCAGTGGGTGGAGCCTGCAGAGTTGTGCGGTCGGATCCCCCCTTTAAAGCTCGTTTCTCGGTCACCTCCGTTCATCGGCTGTAAATCAATTCCATAAAAACTGTAAAGCGAAAAAAGAAAAAAAAAAGCTGACAGTGCGCGATTAATGATTACCGGAGGGCCCGCTGACCGCGCACAGCGCCCGAGTCACCGCGGTTATCCATTAACTGGCTGATCCTGATATTTACAGGTTATATAACTGACAGTGTGAGCTCTGCGAATCCCCCAACCGGGACCGCCAAATATTCACAGATTATATGTCTAAACCCCCGGGGCCCAACCTGTGCCCCCCGGGGCCAAATGCGGCCCTTGGTGTTTGCGGTGTGGCCCTCGGGCCCAAGCACTCATACATCATCTCATTATATATAGAGGGAGGGGCTACACCATCTCATTATATATACAGGGAGGGGCTACATCTCAGTATATATAGAGGGAGGATCTACATCATCTCATTATATATAGAGGGAGGGGCTACATCTCATTATATATACAGGGAGGGGCTACACCATCTCATTATATATAGAGGGAGGGTCTACATCATCTCATTATATATAGAGGGAGGGTCTACATCTCATTATATATACAGGGAGGGGCTACATCATCTCATTATATATACAGGGAGGGGCTACACCATCTCATTATATATAGAGGGAGGGTCTACATCATCTCATTATATATACAGGGAGGGGCTACATCATCTCATTATATACAGTGCAGAAAATAAGTATTTGAACACCCTGCTATTTTGCAAGTTCTCCCACTTGGAAATCATGGAGGGGTGTGAAATTGTCATGGTAGGTGCATGTCCACTGTGAGAGACATAATCAGAAATCACAATGTATGATGTAACTATTTATTTGTATGATACGGCTGCAAAGAAGTATTTGAACACCTGAGAAAATCAATGTTAATATTTGGTAGAGTCGCCTTTGTTTGCGTTTCTTGTAGTTTTTCACCAGGTTTGCACACACTGGAGGAGGGATTTTGGCCCCCCACTCCTCCACACAGATCTTCTCTAGATCAGTCAGGTTTCTGGGCTGTCGCTGAGAAACACGGAGTTTGAGCTCCCTCCAAAGATTCTCTATTGGGTTTAGGTCTGGAGACTGGCTAGGCCACGCCAGAACCTTGATATGCTTCTTACAGAGCCACTCCTTGGTTATCCTGGCTGTGTGCTTCGGGTCATTGTCATGTTGGAAGACCCAGCCTCGACCCATCTTCAAAGCTCTAACTGAGGGAAGGAGGTTGTTGCCCAAAATCTCGCAAAACATGGCCCCGGTCATCCTCTCCTTAATACAGTGCAGTCGCCCTGTCCCATGTGCAGAAAAACACCCCCAAAGCATGATGCTACCACCCCCATGCTTCACAGTAGGGATGGTGTTCTTGGGATGGTACTCATCATTCTTCTTCCTCCAAACACGGTTAGTGGAATTATGACCAAAAAGTTATATTTTGGTCTCATCTGACCACATGACTTTCTCCCATGACTCCTCTGGATCATCCAAATGGTCATTGGCAAACTTAAGACGGGCCCTGACATGTGCTGGTTTAAGCAGGGGAACCTTCCGTGCCATGCATGATTTCAAACCATGACGTCTTAGTGTATTACCAACAGTAACCTTGGAAACGGTGGTCCCAGCTCTTTTCAGGTCATTGACCAGCTCCTCCCGTGTAGTCCTGGCTGATTTCTCACCTTTCTTAGGATCATTGAGACCCCACGAGGTGAGATTTTGCATGGAGCCCCAGTCCGAGGGAGATTGACAGTCATGTTTAGCTTCTTCCATTTTCTAATGATTGCTCCAACAGTGGACCTTTTTTCACCAAGCTGCTTGGCAATTTCCCCGTAGCCCTTTCCAGCCTTGTGGAGGTGTACAATTTTGTCTCTAGTGTCTTTGGACAGCTCTTTGGTCTTGGCCATGTTAGTAGTTGGATTCTTACTGATTGTATGGGGTGGACAGGTGTCTTTATGCAGCTAATGACCTCAAACAGGTGCATCTAATTTAGGATAATAAATGGAGTGGAGGTGGACATTTTAAAGGCAGACTAACAGGTCTTTGAGGGTCAGAATTCTAGCTGATAGACAGGTGTTCAAATACTTCTTTGCAGCTGTATCATACAAATAAATAGTTACATCATACATTGTGATTTCTGATTATGTCTCTCACAGTGGACATGCACCTACCATGACAATTTCACACCCCTCCATGATTTCCAAGTGGGAGAACTTGCAAAATAGCAGGGTGTTCAAATACTTATTTTCTGCACTGTATAGAGGGAGGGGCTACACCATCTCATTATATATAGAGGGAGGGGCTACATCATCTCATTATATATAGAGGGAGGGGCTACATCATCTCATTATATATACAGGGAGGGGCTACATCATCTCATTATATATACAGGGAGGGGCTACATCATCTCATTATATATAGAGGGAGGAGCTACATCACCTCATTATATATACAGGGAGGGGTGACATCATCTCATTATATATAGAGGGAGGGGCTACATCATCTGATTGGATATACAGGGAGGGGCTACACCATCTCATTATATATACAGGGAGGATCTACATCATCTCATTATATATACAGGGAGGGGCTACATCACCTCATTATATATACAGGGAGGGGTTACATCATCTCATTATATATAGAGGGAGGAGCTACATCATCTGATTGGATATACAGGGAGGGGCTACATCATCTCATTATATATAGAGGGAGGATCTACATCATCTCATTATATATACAGGGAGGGGCTACACCATCTCATTATATATACAGGGAGGGGTTACACCATCTCATTATATATACAGGGAGGGTCCATAGCGTCCTTTTATTCTGTGTGTTCCGGTGACAGTAAATGTAATACAATGTAACGCCCGTCTCACGCACATGAAGGCGCGGGCGGTCGGGTGTCGGGTCCCCCGGACTGACCTGTTTGTGTCTTTGCAGTGACGTGGAGGAGGAGTTCATCAGCCCCTGCGGAGCCTGCCGGCAAGTCATGAGAGAGGTACACCGCCAAAGTAACATTGTTTATAAACATTGATCAGACGGGAGATAGAGAGATACAAAGTAACATTGTTTATAAACATTGATCAGACGGGAGATAGAGAGATACAAAGTAACATTGTTTATAAACATTGATCAGACGGGAGATAGAGAGATACAAAGTAACATTGTTTATAAACATTGATCAGACGGGAGATACAAAGTAACATTGTTTATAAACATTGATCAGATGGGAGATAGAGCGATACAAAGTAACATTGTTTATAAACATTTATCAGGCGGGAGATAGAGAGATACAAAGTAACATTGTTTATAAACATTGATCAGACGGGAGATAGAGAGATACAAAGTAACATTGTTTATAAACATTGTTCTCACGCTCTCCTCGTTCTTCTCCCTCCAGTTCGGGACGGAGTTGGAAATCTTCCTCACCAAGCCGAGCGGCGCGTTCCTCCTCACCTCCCTCCACCAGATGCTGCCGATGTCCTTCGGGCCGGAGAACCTGAAGAAGGTTTAGGACCCCGATAATAATGGCCGCCCTGTATATTGTGATTGGATATTCTCTTATTTATTGGACGCGATGACGTCACAGCAGAAGGCGCGGGATGTCTTCCCATTGGCTGCTCTGAAATACATTGTATCTTTCACAGACGAGATCCGATGGAATTATTTTACTGACCCAAACCGACCAATCAGAAATCAGAACCGCCCAACCCCTGCCATGCCCCGCCCCGAATCCCACCCTCATAAATTATCTCATGAAATGACACTTAAATGTTTTATGCAGAATTAAGTTATAAAATAAAAATTAAAAACTTTATCTGTCTCCCCAATGCAGCCATGTGTCCCAAATGCAACCCTGTGTCCCCAATGCAACCGTGTGTCCCCAATGCAGCCCTGTGTCCCCAATGCAGCCATGTGTCCCCAATGCAACCCTGTGTCCCCAATGCAGCCCTGTCTCCCCAATGCAGCCATGTGTCCCCAATGCAGCCCTGTGTCCCCAATGCAGCCATGTGTCCCCAATGCAGCCCTGTGTCCCCAATGCAGCCATGTGTCCCCAATGCAGCCCTGTGTCCCCAATGCAGCCATGTGTCCCCAATGCAGCCCTGTGTCCCCAATGCAACCCTGTGTCCCCAATGCAGCCATGTCTCCTCAATGCAGCCATGTGTCCCCAATGCAGCCATGTGTCCCCAATGCAGCCATGTGTCCCCAATGCAGCCCTGTGTCCCCAATGCAGCCCTGTGTCCCCAATGCAGCCATGTGTCCCCAATGCAGCCATGTGTCCCCAATGGAACCCTGTGTCCCCAATGCAGCCCTGTGTCCCCAATGCAGCCATGTGTCCCCAATGCAGCCATGTGTCCCCAATGGAACCCTGTGTCCCCAATGCAGCCCTGTGTCCCCAACGCAGCCCTGTGTCCCCAATGCAGCCATGTGTCCCCAATGCAGCCCTGTGTCCCCAATGCAACCCTGTGTCCCCAATGCAGCCATGTGTCCCCAATGCAGCCATGTGTCCCCAATGCAACCGTGTGTCCCCAATGCAGCCCTGTGTCCCCAATGCAACCATGTGTCCCCAATGCAAACCTGTGTCCCCAATGCAGCCCTGTGTCCACAATGCAACCCTGTGTCCCCAATGCAGCCATGTGTCCCCAATGCAGCCATGTGTCCCCAATGCAACCATGTGTCCCCAATGCAGCCCTGTGTCCCCAATGCAACCATGTGTCCCCAATGCAGCCCTGTGTCCCCAATGCAACCATGTGTCCCCAATGCAGCCCTGTGTCCCCAATGCAGCCATGTGTCCCCAATGCAGCCATGTGTCCCCAATGCAACCATGTGTCCCCAATGCAGCCATGTGTCCCCAATGCAGCCCTGTGTCCCCAATGCAACCATGTGTCCCCAATGCAGCCATGTGTCCCCAATGCAGCCATGTGTCCCCAATGCAACCATGTGTCCCCAATGCAGCCATGTGTCCCCAATGCAGCCCTGTGTCCCCAATGCAACCATGTGTCCCCAATGCAACCATGTGTCCCCAATGCAGCCCTGTGTCCCCAATGCAACCATGTTTTCCCAATGCAGCCCTGTGTCCCCAATGCAGCCATGTGTCCCCAATGCAACCCTGTGTCCCCAATGCAGCCTTGTGTCCCCAATGCAGCCCTGTCTCCCCAATGCAGCCCTGTCTCCCCAATGCAGCCCTGTGTCCCCAATGCAGCCATGTGTCCCCAATGGAACCCTGTGTCCCCAATGCAGCCATGTGTCCCCAATGCAGCCCTGTGTCCCCAATGTAGCCATGTGTCCCCAATGGAGTCCTGTGTCCCCAATGCAGCCCTGTGTCCCCAATGCAGCCATGTGTCCCCCAATGCAGCCTTGTGTCCCCAATGCAGCCATGTGTCCCCAATGCAGCCCTGTGTCCCCAATGCAGCCCTGTGTCCCCCAATGCAGCCCTGTGTCCCCAATGCAGCCATGTGTCCCCAATGCAGCCCTGTGTCCCCAATGCAACCATGTGTCCCCAATGCAGCCATGTGTCCCCAATGCAGCCATGTGTCCCCAATGCAAACCTGTGTCCCCAATGCAGCCCTGTGTCCACAATGCAACCCTGTGTCCCCAATGCAGCCATGTGTCCCCAATGCAGCCATGTGTCCCCAATGCAACCATGTGTCCCCAATGCAGCCCTGTGTCCCCAATGCAACCATGTGTCCCCAATGCAGCCCTGTGTCCCCAATGCAACCATGTGTCCCCAATGCAGCCCTGTGTCCCCAATGCAGCCATGTGTCCCCAATGCAACCATGTGTCCCCAATGCAGCCATGTGTCCCCAATGCAGCCCTGTGTCCCCAATGCAACCATGTGTCCCCAATGCAGCCATGTGTCCCCAATGCAGCCATGTGTCCCCAATGCAACCATGTGTCCCCAATACAGCCATGTGTCCCCAATGCAGCCCTGTGTCCCCAATGCAACCATGTGTCCCCAATGCAGCCCTGTGTCCCCAATGCAACCATGTGTCCCCAATGCAGCCCTGTGTCCCCAATGCAACCATGTTTTCCCAATGCAGCCCTGTGTCCCCAATGCAGCCATGTGTCCCCAATGCAGCCATGTGTCCCCAATGCAACCCTGTGTCCCCAATGCAGCCTTGTGTCCCCAATGCAGCCCTGTCTCCCCAATGCAGCCCTGTGTCCCCAATGCAGCCATGTGTCCCCAATGGAACCCTGTGTCCCCAATGCAGCCATGTGTCCCCAATGCAGCCCTGTGTCCCCAATGTAGCCATGTGTCCCCAATGGAGTCCTGTGTCCCCAATGCAGCCCTGTGTCCCCAATGCAGCCATGTGTCCCCCAATGCAGCCTTGTGTCCCCAATGCAGCCATGTGTCCCCAATGCAGCCCTGTGTCCCCAATGCAGCCCTGTGTCCCCCAATGCAGCCCTGTGTCCCCAATGCAGCCATGTGTCCCCAATGCAGCCCTGTGTCCCCAATGCAGCCATGTGTCCCCAATGCAGCCATGTGTCCCCAATGCAGCCATGTGTCCCCAATGCAGCCCTGTGTCCCCAATGCAGCCTTGTTTCCCCAATGCAGCCACGTGTCCCCAATGCAGCCCTGTGTCCCCAATGCAGCCCTGTGTCCCCAATGCAGCCCTGTGTCCCCCAATGCAGTCCTGTGTCCCCAATGCAGCCATGTGTCCCCAATGCAGCCCTGTGTCCCCAACGCAGCCATGTGTCCCCAATGCACCCACGTGTCCCCAATGCAGCTCCCCACAGGCAGCCCACACACCAGCCCTCAAAATCCACTCACATTTTACGAGAGCTTATTTAAAGTGTATCTCTCAGGGGCGGACTGACAACTCATGCATGACTCCCAAAAGCTGAGGCATGATGTGACTTGTAGTTCAGCAACACCTGAAGGGCCACAGGTTGAGCACCCATGAAAACCTCCTCAAACAACCAATCAGAACTCAGGGTGTATTTAAAGTGTATCTAAATCCAAATCATCCAATCAGAACTCAGGACACATTTAAAGGGATCAGATGTGGCGGCTGCATTCATTTTCTTTTTTTAGATCTTTCTCCCCCCCCCCCCCCCCCCTTCATTTTCACCCGGTGATTCCGCCACTTCCTGTCCCGGGGTGACAACACCACTCACTGTACTGTACAGAGGAGCGGCGTTTTCACCGCAGGACAGGACTACAGAACACCTTCTCCTGTTCTCTATAACACAGGGGGGAGGGGAGGGGGAGGAGCCCTGTTGTCCATAGAAAGAGCTGTCAACAATGTAACCGATAACCACGGGAAGTTATCAAGTCCCCCGGATTTCTGGCGGGATCGCCGGCGGGCACTTATTAGGTGGATTGCCGTTCCCTCAACGCACAGGCATTAATGTCTAAACCCGCTGGCGACACCCCATTATCGATACACACAAAAGTAAGTACACCCCATTATCGATACACACAAAAGTAAGTACACCCCATTATCGATACACACAAAAGTAAGTACACCCCAATATCGCTACACAAGCACTCACAAAAGTAAGTACACCCCTCGGTCACATTTCTTGTATCTTTTCATGTGACAACACTGAAGAGATGATACTTTGTATCTCCAATGTTGTGTAGTGAGTGTACATGGGGGGAGGGGTGTACACAGGGGGAGGGGTCTTTGTATCTCCAATGTTGTGTAGTGAGTGTACATGGGGGGAGGGGTGTACACAGGGGGGAGGGGTTGTGTAGTGAGTGTACATGGGGGGGGGGTGTACACAGGGGGGAGGGGTTGTGTAGTGAGTGTACAGCTTGTATAACAAATAACTCAACACACAGCCATTCATGTCTAAACCCGCTGGTAACAAAAGTCAGGACCCCCCTAAGTGAAAATCTCCAAATTGGTCCCAATTAGCCATTTTCCCTCCCCCCGGTGTCATGTGACTCGTTAGTGTTACAAGGTCTCAGGTGTGAATGGGGAGCAGGTGTGTTAAATTTGGTGTTATCGCTCTCACTCTCTCATACTGGTCACTGGAAGGACAACATGGCGCCTCATGGCAAAGAACTCTCTGATGGCCGAGGATATAAGAAGAGCGCCGAGACCCTGAGACTGATCTGCAGCACGGGGGGACCGGGACCACCCAGCGGTATAACAGGACAGGTTCCCCTCCCCCCGTCTCACCATGGTCCACCAAAGAAGTTGAGGTTGTGTGCTCAGCGTCCTATCCAGAGGTTGTCTTTGGGTAATAGACGTATGAGGGCTGCCGGCATTGCTGGGGGAGGGGTCAGCCTGTCGGTGCTCAGACCATACGCCGCACACTGCATAAAATTGGTCCCCAGAAGGAAGTCTCTTCTAAAGATGAGGCACAAGAAAGAGCCGCAAACAGAAGACAAGCAGACTAAGGACATGGATTACAGGAAGCATGTCCTGTGGTCTGATGAGACAAGATAAAGGTATTTGGTGTCAGATGGTGTCAGGCGTGTGTGGGGGGGGGGGGCAGGTGAAGAGGACAAAGACAAGTGTGTCTTGTCTACAGTCAGGCATGGTGGGGGGAGTGTCATGGTCTGGGGCTGCGGGCACATACTGTGACCTACTGAAGCAGAGCATGATCCCCTCCCTTCAGAGACTGGGCCGCAGGGTAGTATTCCAACATGATAACCACCTCAGACACCCCTCCAAGACCACCACTGCCTTGCTATAGAAGCTGAGGGTAAAGGTGATGGACTGGCCAAGCATGTCTCCAGACCTAAACCCTACTGATCATCTGTGGGGGGGAAGGGGGAGGAGCGCAATGTCTCCAACATCCACCAGCTCCGTGATGTCATCATGGGGGAGGGGAAGATTCATTAAAATATTAATTATATTATTATTAATAATAAATAAATAAAAAATATTGCAAATAATAAATTATAATAATAACTTCAGATAGATTGGGGTCCCTGTAGAGAGATTGGGGTCCCTGTGGATGGGGCGGGTACTTGTAGATGGATCGGGGTCCCTGTAGATAGATTGGGGGCCTGCAGATGGATCGGGGTTCTTAAATGAGTGAGGAACTTGTATAGCGCAGCACATGCAAACTAAATCGCCTCTAGGCGCTGCAGATGGATTGGGTTCCCTGTGGGTGGAGCGGGTTCCTGTAGATGGGGTGGGGTCCCTGTAGACAGATTGGGTCCCTGCGGATGGATCGGGGTCCCTGTAGACAGAGTGGGTGCCTGTAGATGGATCGCGGACTCTGCAGATGGATCAGGGTCCCTGTACATGGGTGGGGTCCCTTGTAGATAGATTGGGGTCCCTTTAGATGGATCGGGGTCCCTGTAGATGTATTGAGTCCCTGTAAAGCGATCAGGGTCCCTGTAGATGGATCGCAGTCCCTGCAGATGGATCGGGGTCCCTGTGGATGGGGTGGGGTCCCTGTAAACAATCAGGGTCCCTGATAGATTGGGGCCCCTGTGGAAGGAGCGGGTACCTGTAGATGGGGTGGGGTCCCTGTAGACAGATCGGGGCACTGCGAATGGATTGGGGTCCCTGTAGATGGATCGGGGTCCCTATGGATGGGGCGGGGTCCCTGTAGATAGAGTGGTGCCCTACGGATGGATCGGGGTTCCTGTAGATGAATTGGGGTCCCTGTGGATGGGGCGGGATACCTGTAGATAGATCAGGGTCCCTGCAGATGTATCGGGGCCCCTCCAGAAGTACCGGGGTCCCTGTAAAGAGATTAAGGTCCCTGTAGATAGATCGGGGTCCCTGTGGATGGATCGGGGTCCCTGTGTAGATTGGGGTCCCTGTGGATGGATCGGGGTCCCTGTGGATGGGGTAGGGCCCCTGTAGACAGAGCGGGGCCCTGCGGATATATCAGGGTCCCTGCAGATGGATCTGGGCCCCTGTAGATAGATCGGGGTCCCTATAAATGGGGTGGGGTTCCTGTGGATATAGCAGGGCCCTGCGGAAGTACCGGGGTCCCTGTAGATAGATCAGGGTCCCTGTAGATAGATCGGGGTCCCTGTGGATGGATCGGGGTCACTGTGGATGGGGTAGGGGCCCTGTAGACAGAGCAGGGCCCTGCGGATATATCAGGGTCCCTGCAGATGGATCGGGGCCCCTGTAGATAGATCGGGGTCCCTGTAAATAAGGTGGGGTTCCTGTAGATAGAGCAGAGCACTGCGGATGGATCGGGGCCCCTGTAGATAGATCCGGGGCCCTATAAATGGGGTGGGGCCCTGCGGATGGATCGGGGTCGCTGTGGATGGGGTAGGGCCCCTGTAGACAGAGCGGGGCCCTGCGGATATATCAGGGTCCCTGCAGATGGATTGGGGCCCCTGTAGCTAGATCGGGGGCCCTATAAATGGGGTAGGGTTCTTGTAGATAGAGCAGAGCCCTGCGGATGGATCGGGGCCCCTGTAGATAGATCGGGGGCCCTATAAATGGGGTGGGGTTCCTGTAGATAGAGCGGGGCCCTGCAGATGGATCGGGGTCCCTGTAGACAGATTGGACACACCTGCCAACTTTTTGAGATGGGAATGAGGGACACCTATCTGCAAACGTATGCAGGCATAGGCCACACCCCTTACCACTCCCCCTTAAAGGAGAATTACACACAAAAACACAGATAAGTTAAACCCAACAGTCATTTTTTTATCACTTCTATTCCTTTATATTTGTTTTTAGAATGTATCATTTTTTTTTGAAAGATAAAAAGTGAATTTTATATACAACTCTATAGAGATCAGAGCAACATGAGGGACAGATGAGGGCTGGACTGGGACAAAAGTTTGGCCCTGGACTTCATCCAGACTGGCCCACTTTGACAGTTCTCTCCCATGGTGGGCGGACAACTCCCGGATCCCCCCCCCCCCCCCCCCGTCCACCCAAGCCCCCTCTCCCCCTTCACTAGCCACTAGCCGTTCTACTTTATTAGAGTAGAACGGCTGGTACTGGTACTCTTATAGGCAGTACCAGTGGGGAAGCTAGACATTATTTCACCCGGGGGAAGAATCAGTTCGGTGCCCCCCCCCCCCCCTTATGGGACAAGATTAGGCAGAAGAGAGAAACTCCCAGGCCATAGCTGTCTGTCCCCTCCCCCTGCTCCTCTGGCCCTCCCCCTGCTTCTTTGTTCCCCCCAGGTGAGCGCAGCGGGGAGAGAGAGGAGGTGAGTGCTGCGGGAAGGGAGCAGAGGGGGGCGGCGGCGGTCCGCTGTCACTGAAGGCGGCCCACTGAGCCATCGGCCCACCGGGAAACTCCCTGTAGTCCCAATGGCCAGTCCATCCCTGGATGAGGAGGGACGGAGGGAAAGAGGGATGAGGGACGGTGGGGTGGAGGGACAGAGGGATGGAGGGACAGGGGGGCGGAGGGATGAGGGACGGGGGAATGGAGGGCTGAGGGACTGGGGGACGAGGGACTGAGGGATGGAGGGATGGGGGGGACGGAGGGATGAGGGATTGAGGGATGAAGGGACGGGGGATGGAGGAACGGGGGGGACAAAGGGACAGGGGAAGGGGGGGACAGAGGGACGGAGGGTCGGGGGATGGAGGAACGGGGGGGGGACAAAGGGACAGAGGAAGGGGGGGACAGAGGGACGGAGGGTCGGGGGGATGGAGGGACAGAGGGTTGGAGGGACGGGGAGGCAGAGGAACGGGGGGACGGAGGGACTATGCTCCACATCAGGGACAGTCCCTCGAAATCCGGGACAGTTGGGAGCTCTGAGATCTGGTTCTCTGTAGTTCAGAAGACGTTACAAAGTTACGTGACGAGGAATTTAAAAATACCCCCCAGGGTGTCCTGTGTCTTTATTTAGGGAGACGGGAGGCGTGTTGGTGGGCGGGGCCCCATGAGGTGACGGGCAAAGGGCCCAGAGGGGGAGGGGGGAATCGTACTTTGAGTCCAGGAGACACAGCTCAACCGCCATGGCCAATCTCCGGAGAATCTGCAATCTCCTCTGTCCCAGCGTCCTCCGGACTGGCCCCCAGGGGCCCACCTGTGGCCCTCTGTCCCCATGGAGGCAGTCGGTGGCCCTGCGATGGTCCTCGCGTTTCTCGGTGGCGCGGCCCCCTCACAGGTGCACAGAGCTCCGGGGACCCCCCCGGCGGAGCCTTTCGGACAAGAAGTTTAACGCCCCCCTGAGCGCGGAGTTCGTGGCCCGCCCCTCGGGGGTCTGCACTATGATGAAGCTGCCCTACCAGGAGTCGGCGGAGGGGCTGGACGCCGCATTTATCGGGGTGCCGCTGGACACCGGGACCTCAAACCGACCCGGAGCCAGGCGAGTACAACCCCCCAAAATCCAGAGATTCCCCATCGATTATTATTGGCAGATACAGACCGATCAATATATAATATAATCAATACTGAATCAGATATTTATAGGTTTTGATTGGAGGAGGCCGACCACCAGGGCCGGCGCTAGCGCAAGGCAACATGAGCACTTGCCTTACGGCGCCAGTGCCGGCCCTGGGAACGGGTGAAAATTTACCGGGGAGAGAGAGGGGGTGGGAGAGAGAAACGGGGGGGTGAATGAGATAGGTGGTTCAGAGAGAGAATGGGGTGGGAGAGAGGAGTTGGGGACGGAGAGAGAAGGGGAGAGAGAGAAATTAGTTAGAGAGATAGGGGTGGGGAAAAGAAAGAGGGGGGTGGGGAGAGAGGGGTTGGAGAGAGAGAGAGAGATGGGGGAGAGATAGAGAGAGAGAGGGAGAGAGAGGGGGTGGATGAGAGAGAGAGGGGTGGAGAGAGGGGGGTGGAGAGAGAGAGAGGGGGGTGGAGAGAGAGGGATGGAAGAGAGAGAGAGGGGGGTGGAAGAGAGAGAGGGATGGAAGAGAGAGAGGGGGTGGAGAGAGAGAGAGAGGGGGGGGTGGAGAGAGAGGGATGGAAGAGAAAGAGAGGGGGTGGAGAGAGAGAGAGAGAGAGAGGGGGTGGATGAGAGAGAGGGATGGAAGAGAGAGAGGGGGTGGAGAGAGAGAGGGGGGTGGAGAGAGAGAGAGGGGGGTGGAGAGAGAGAGAGAGGGGTGGAGAGAGAGAGAGAGGGGTGGAGAGAGAGAGGGGGTGGATGAGATAGAGAGAGAGAGGAGGGTGGATGAGAGAGAGGGATGGAAGAGAGAGAGAGAGGGGGGTAGAGAGAGAGAGGGGGGTGGAGAGAGAGGGATGGAAGAGAGAGAGAGAGAGGGGGGGCGGAGAGAGAGAGAGAGGGGGGGGGTGGAGAGAGAGCGAGAGGGATGGAAGAGAGAGAGAGGGGGGTGGAGAGAGAGAGAGGGGGGGGCGGAGAGAGGGGGGTGAGAGAGAGAGAGGGATGGAAGAGAGAGAGGGGGGTGGAGAGAGAGAGAGGGGGGGCGGAGAGAGGGGGGTGGAGAGAGAGAGAGGGGGGTGGAGAGAGAGAGAGAGGGGGTGAAGAGAGAGGGGGGTGGAGATATTTTTTGTATAAATAAATAAATGTAAAATAAATATACAAACACCTAAAACTCATGAATAATAGATAAATAAATTAACAATATGTAATAATGAATGAATAAATAATAATTAGCCCCTAACCTTAAAAAAAAATATTATTGTTAATAATGATAATATTAAACACCAAAAGCCAAACAAAAATAAATAATAATAATAATGATTTAGAGAATAATACTTTATTTATTTTGTGTTAGGTTGTTTATTTATTATTATATAGTATTCATTTATTGGATTTATTTATGATTATTTTTATTTATTTGTGTATTTATTTATTTTTTATTAATAATAATATCCGAGCGGATCCTCACCATTAATCCTAATCCCTAATCCTAATTTAACTCCTAATTTTAATTCCTAACCCCAACCTTAAAGTGAATGTAAACGATCTGCTTGTAAAACATCCCATTCGGTATAAAATAGGAATAAAAGACAAAACATTTGTGTAGAAATTTAGGAAAAACATTATAAATCCCTTTTTTCTATCAGTGATCACATTCCCTCTGTTCTCAGCTGCTTAGGATCTTGGGGGGGGGAGGAGAAGCGTCAGCACACTGATCAACCCAGTGAATGGCTGTGCAGAGGGGGAGGGGCATGTCAGGACAAGTGTGATCATTGGAGGAGAGCAGGCTGATCTCTGACCATGGTGTGCTCTCCTGCTTAGTGCGGTCAGTTTTGGCAGGGATTTCCCATAAAGTGATATTTTGTGTTCCTCCCCCCCCCCAGGTTTGGGCCGCGCCACATCCGGGCGGAGTCCTCCATGGTGAGAAAATACAACATCACCACCCGATCCGCCCCGTACGAGTCGATCATGGTGGCGGACATCGGCGACGTCAACGTGAATCTCTACGACCTGAAGGACAGCTGCCGGCGGATCAGAGAGGCCTACCAGAAAATCATGCCGACGGGGTGCATACCGCTAACAATGGGTAGGGGGCGCATTCTATTTCACGTGCACGCTCATTGGGCCACACCCACTTTAGATAAGCCACACCCCTGTGTTCACTTGTTTGGTTTTCCGTGGACTAAAAAGCTCAAAATTCTAGAACGTCGACTTCACTTTACAAAGGTCCCCGTCAGAAAATAACTCTAATAAAAATAATAAAACACAAAAACAGTAATATTAATAATAAAAATAAATAATAATAACATTAACGCTAATAATATATGATCTTTTTTACATTTTTATTTTTTATTTTTTTTACATTTTAATTTTTTTAATTTTACTTCATTTTTTTTATTTTTAAAAATACAATAATAATAAAAAAAAATAATAACAATGAATTATAATAATAATAATAACAACACTTTTTTAAAATTTTCTTTTTATTGTTCCTTTACTGGTTTCTTTTTTGTTTATTTTATTTTTTACACTTTGTTTTTCTTCTTCTTTTTTTTTATTTTTTATTTCCATTAAAATATATATATATATACTTTTTAATGGAAATAAAAAATATACACAATAATATATATATACACAATAATACATATTTTTAACAAAAATTAAATAATAGTAATAATAATAAAAATAATAATAACATCAACGCTAATAATACATTTTCTTTTATTTTTTTCACTTTTTTATTTTCTTTTATTTATTTTTTACATTTTTATTTTACTTCATTTTTTATTTAAATATAATAATAGTAATAATAATAAAAACAATAATAATAATAATAATAATAATAATAAAAACAATAATAATAATAATAATAAAAACAATATTAAACATGAATAATAACACTTTTTTACATTTTCTTTTTATTGTTCCTGTACTGATTTCTGGTTTCTATTGCTTGGTAATAATAATAAAAACAATAATAATAAAAACAATAATAATATCATTAATGCTAATAATACATTATTTTTATTTTCATTTTTGTTCACTTTTTTATTTTTTTACATTTTCTTTTACTTCCTTTTAAAAAAAAATATTTTTAAAAATACAATAATAGTAATAATAATAATAATAATAATAATAACATGAACGTGAATAATACATTTTTTTCACTTTTTTGACATTTTTCTTTTCTTGTATTCATTTTTTACATTTTTTCTTTTTTCCTTTATTTCATTTTTTTTCTTAAAAACAATAACATAAATAATAATAACACTAATAATATATTATCTTTTTTTTACATTTTTCTTTTTATTGTTCCTTTACTGGTTTCTGGTTTTTATTTCTTGGTAATAATAATAAAAATAATAATAATAATAAAAACAATAATAATAATAACATTAATACTAATAATACATTCTTTTTATTTAAAATGTTTTCACTTTTTTTTACATTTTTCTTTTACTTTATTTGTTTTACATTTTTCTTTTACTTTTTTTACGTTTTTCTTTTTAAAAAAAACAATAAATAGTAATAATAATAAAAACAATAATAATAAAAACAACAATAATAATAACATTAACGCTAAAAATACATTATCATTTTTTATTTACATTTCTCTCACATTTAAAAAAAAATAATATTTTTACAAATACAATAATAGTAATAATAATAACAACAACAATAATAATAAAATAATAAAAACAATAATAATATGAACATTAACGCTAATAATACATATATTTTTTTTACTGGTTTACTGGCTTCTTTTGTTTAATTTAATTTTTTCCTTTTACTTAATTTTTTGAAATTTTTCTTTTTACAAATACAATAATAATAATAATAATAATAATAATAATAATAAAAACAATAATAAAATACTAAAAACAATTAATAACATCAACGCTTATAAGTCTCCAGGACAGGAAAATAAGGAAAATCTCCCCCAATAAGACACTGGGGGGGTGGGGGGGGGGAGATGAGCGATTGGAGGGACTTGGATTGAATGTCAGCGGCAGGCGCTGCGGTTGCATCATCTGGCAGGTCCTCCTGGGGACGTCACATGTGACACTCCAAACTCCAGAGATGAATGGGAGGAGTATGAAAGACCTGAACCCTCCAGTGTGGGGGAGGGGGCCGTGGTGGACAAGACCTCCTTAATTAGAGAGGCCAGAGAGGAATAATAATAATAAAAAAAAAAATAAAAAAAATAATAATAACATTATATCAATAATAGTAATAATAAGGGGGAATTAGATGGGGACTCTGGTATAAAGGGGACTCTAATAGGGACTCTGGCCGACTCTTTTTTATTCTGAATTTGTTTGCTTTTATACTGAAGATTTTTTTTTCTCTGTTGTACTAAATCATATACTGATAAAAAATAAATAAAAAAACAAGTAAAACATATATTTATTTATATTGGTATAAACGTATATATATTTTTATTTGTTTATAATTTATTTATTTTTTGCCCTCAATATGTTATAAAGTTTGGAGCCCCCCCCTCCCCCCGGCTGTATATGATAGGGTCGCTGATACAGATAGTAAATGATGTTATTTTTGTCTTCATAGGAGGAGATCACACCATCACCTACCCCATCCTCCAGGCCGTAGCAGAAAAGTAAGTCGTTATTGTCACTGCTGATCAGCAATAGGAAAGAAAAGAGAATAAAATGTATCGGCCATAACTTAATGACCACCCACCTAATATTGGGAAGGCCCCCCCCCCTCTCCTGACCCGTCCAGGTATGGAGTTCCCTAGACCTCTGAAGGTACGCTGGAGTATCCGGCACCAAGCCTACAGTGGTGGATCCATTCAGTCCCCCCCCCACCTCCATCAATAAGCCTTCCCCCCCCCACCTCCATCAATGAGCCTTCCCTCCCCCACCTCCACCAATGAGCCTTCCCTGCCCACCTACATCAATGAGCCTTCCCTCCCCACCTCCATCAATGAGTCTTCCCCTCCCCCACCTCCATCAATGAGCCTTCCCTCCTCCCACCTCCATCAATGAGCCTTCCCTCCCCCCACCTCCATCAATGAGCCTTCCCTCCCCACCTCCATCAATGAGCCTTCCCTCCCCACCTCCATCAATGAGTCTTCCCCTCCCCCACCTCCATCAGTGAGCCTTCCCTCCTCCCACCTCCATCAATGAGCCTTCCCTCCCCCCACCTTCATCAATGAGCCTCCCCTCCCCACCTCCATCAATGAGCCTTCCCTCCCCCACCTCCATCAATGAGCCTTCCCTCCCCCACCTCCATCAATGAGCCTTTCCTCCCCACCTCCATCAATGAGCCTTCCCTCCTCCCACCTCCATCAATGAGCCTTCCCTCCCCCCACCTTCATCAATGAGCCTCCCCTCCCCACCTCCATCAATGAGCCTTTCCTCCCCACCTCCATCAATGAGCCTTCCCTCCCCCACCTCCATCAATGAGCCTTCCCTCCCCACCTCCATCAATGAGCCTTCCCTCCCCCCACCTCCATCAATGAGCCTTCCCTCCCCCACCTCCATCAATGAGCCTTCCCTCCCCCACCTCCATCAATGAGCCTTCCCTCCCCACCTCCATCAATGAGCCTTCCCTCCCCCACCTCCATCAATGAGCCTTCCCTCCTCACCTCCATCAATGAGCCTTCCCTCCCCCACCTCCATCAATAAGCCTTCCCTCCCCCCACCTCCATCAATGAGAATACAATTTAACATGACGATTCTTGTTTGTGTTGCCCCGCTTCAGGCACGGTCCGGTGGGCTTGGTACACGTGGACGCGCACACCGACACGGGCGACATGGCGCTCGGCGAGAAGATCTACCATGGGACGCCGTTCCGACGTTGCGTGGATGATGGCCTCCTGGACTGCAAGAGGGTGGTCCAGATTGGAATCCGAGGCTCCTCCTACACCGCCGATCCCTACAAATTCTGCAGAGACCAGGTATGTTGGCACCACCCACTTCAAGGGGAACCCCCCCCCAACCCCCAACCTCATCCCCTAAACTTAGTCTGGCTTTTATTCACTGGGGAAAAAAACATGGAGGCCACAAAACGATGCAAACTTCACAGTCCACCTTGGAGTCTCACCGCCTCGTGTCTTTCAGGGATTCCGGGTCGTCTTCGCCGAGGACTGCTGGTTCAAGTCTTTGGTTCCTCTCATGTCGGAGATCCGCCAGCAGATGGGGGACAAACCCGTTTACATCTCTTTTGACATTGACGGAATCGACCCGTCGTTCGCCCCCGGCACCGGGACACCGGAGGTTGCCGGACTCACAACACACCAGGTAGGCAAAACCAGGTTCTGGATCATTCTGGGGCAACGGAAAGGCCCATCGTTAAGGTTCCTCCCACTGACACCAATGATGGGACACTATCCCTCCCACTGACACCAATGATGGGACACTATTCCTCCCACTGACACCAGTGATGGGACACTATTCCCCCCACTGACACCAATGATGGGACACTATTCCTTCCACTGACACCAATGATGGGACACTATCCCTCCCACTGACACCAATGATGGGACACTATTCCTCCCACTGACACCAGTGATGGGACACTATTCCCCCCACTGACACCAATGATGGGACACTATTCCTCCCACTGACACCAATGATGGGACACTATTCCTTCCACTGACACCAATGATGGGACACTATTCCCCCCACTGACACCAATAATGGGACACTATTCCTCCCACTGACACCAATGATGGGACACTATTCCTCCCACTGACACCAATGATGGGACACTATTCCCCCCACTGACACCAATGATGGGACACTATTCCTCCCCACTGACACCAATGATGGGACACTATTCCCCCCACTGACACCAAATGATGGGACACTATTCCTCCCACTGACACCAATGATGGGACACTATTCCTTCCACTGATACCAATGATGGGACACTATTCCCCCCACTGACACCAATGATGGGACACTATTCCTCCCACTGACACCAATGATGGGACACTATTCCCCCCACTGATACCAATGATGGGACACTATTCCCCCCCACTGACACCAATGATGGGACACTATTCCTTCCACTGACACCAGTGATGGGACACTATTCCCCCCACTGACACCAATGATGGGACACTATTCCTCCCACTGACACCAGTGATGGGGCACTATTCCTCCCACTGACACCAATGATGGGACACTATTCCCCCCACTGATACCAATGGTGGGACACTATTCCTCCCACTGACACCAATGATGGGACACTATTCCCCCCACTGATACCAATGGTGGGACACTATTCCTCCCACTGACACCAATGATGGGACACTATTCCTCCCCACTGACACCAATGATGGGGCACTATTCCTTCCACTGATACCAATGATGGGACACTATTCCCCCCACTGACACCAATGATGGGACACTATTCCTCCCACTGACAGCAATGATGGGACACTATTCCTCCCACTGACACCAATGATGGGACACTTCCTCCCACTGACACCAATGATGGGACACTTCCTCCCACTGACACCAATGATGGGACATTATTCCCCCCACTGACACCAATGATGGGGCACTATTACTCCCACTGACACCAATGATGGGACACTATTCCTCCCACTGACACCAATGATGGGACACTATTACTCCCACTGACACCAATGATGGGACACTATTCCTCCCACTGACACCAATGATGGGACACTATTCCTCCCACTGACACCAATGATGGGACATTATTCCTCCCACTGACACCAATAATGGGACACTATTCCTCCCACTGACACCAATGGTGGGGCACTATTCCTTCCACTGATACCAATGATGGGACACTATTCCTCCCACTGATATCAATGATGGGACACTATTCCCCCCACTGATACCAATGATGGGACACTATTCCCCCCACTGACACCAATGATGGGGCACTATTCCTCCCACTGACACCAATGATGGGACACTATTCCTCCCACTGACACCAATGATGGGACACTATTCCTCCCATTGATACAAATGATGGGACACTATTCCTTCCACTGATACCAATGATGGGACACTATTCCCCCCACTGATACCAATGATGGGACACTATTCCTCCCACTGACACCAATGATACATCCCAGGAAGTAGTCTTACTGACAGGAGCATGCGCATGACCCCGCAGGTATTTGGGGTTCAGCAGGCTCCGCGGCACATCTGTGCACGCCCCCCGGATATTCAAAGATGGCGGCGGGGGAGAGGCGGGGCCAATTCTGGGACTGAAGTTCCTGTTTTTCCCCTCCAGGCTCTGGAGATTATCCGCGGCTGCCGGGGAATGAACATCGTAGGTTGTGACCTGGTGGAAGTTGCCCCGATCTACGACCCGTCAGGTGAGTGTCGGCCCCTCCGAGGGTCTCGGGTCATTGTGGCGCCTCCTCCGCTCTGTATTATGGGGAAGGATTGCAATTCGGGGACAAAAATATCCGTCCAGAGGAGGGAATGGTGGGGTGCTGGGAGCTTTTTTTGGGGCCTAGGAGTATAAAATCACCCATCTAACCCCAGGGGTCTCAAATTCAAGTTCATCGCGGCCCGCATCAGCAGTTTGGTTGTCCTCAAAGGGTCGGTTGTACCGGGGACGCGCTACATCCAGAGTGCAGGGTTCAGGGGTGCACTTTGTACAGAGGGCAGGGTTTAGGGGTGCACTACATGCAGAGTTCAGGAGTGTGCTACGTACAGAGTGCACTAAGTGCAAAGTTCAGGGGTGCGCAGAGTACAGGTTAGGGATGCACTGTGTAGGGTTTAGGGGAACGCTATGTAGAGAATGCAGCATTTAGGGCTGCACTACATGCAGAGTTCAGGAGTGTGTTGTGTACAGTGTGCAGGGATTAGGGGTGCGATACGTACAGAGTGCACCAAGTGCAAAGTTCAAGGGAGCGCTAAGCGCAGAGTACAGGTTAGAGATGCGCTGTGTACAGAGTGTAGAGTTTAGGGGTGCGTTATTTGCAGAGTTTAGGGGAGCGCTATGTAGAGAGTGCAGTTTAGAGTGCGTTATGTACAGAGTTTAGGGGTGCGCCATGTACAGAGTGCAGGGTTTAGGGATGCGCCATGTACAGAGTGCAGAGTTTAGGGATGCGCCATGTACAGAGTGCAGAGTTTAGGGATGCGCCATGTAGAGAATGCAGTGTTTAGGGGGCGCTATGTACAGTGAGTAGAGTTTAGGGGGCGCTATGTACGGAATGCAGAGTTTAGGGGGCGCTATGTACGGAATGCAGCGTTTAGGGGTGCGCTATGTACAGAGAGTAGAGTTTAGGGGTCCGCCCTGTACAGAGTGCAAAGTTTAGGGGTGCGCTATGTAGAGAATGCATTATTTAGGGGTGCGCTATGTACAGAGAGTAGAGTTTAGGGGTCCGCCATGTACAGAGTGCAGAGTTTAAGGGGGCGCTATGTACGGAATGCAGAGTTTAGGGGCGCTATGTACGGAATGCAGAGTTTAGGGGCGCTATGTACGGAATGCAGAGTTTAGGGGCGCTATGTACGGAATGCAGAGTTTAGGGGCGCTATGTATGGAATGCAGAGTTTAGGGGCGCTATGTACGGAATGCAGAGTTTAGGGGCGCTATGTACGGAATGCAGAGTTTAGGGGTGCGCTATGTAGAGAATGCAGTGTTTAGGGGTGCGCTGTGTACAGAGAGTAGAGTTTAGGGGTCCGCCATGTACATAGTGCAGAGTTTAGGGGTGCGCTATGTAGAGAATGCAGTATTTAGGGGTGCGTTATGTACAGAGAGTAGAGTTTAGGGGTCGCCATGTACAGAGTGCAGGGTTTAGGGGTGCGCTATGTACAGAGTGCAGAGTTTAGGGGTCCGCCATGTACAGAGTGCAGAGTTTAAGGGGTGCTATGTACGGAATGCAGAGTTTAGGGGGCAGTATGTACGGAATGCAGAGTTTAGGGGGCACTATGTACGGAATGCAGAGTTTAGGGGTGCGCTGTGTACAGAGAGTAGAGTTTAGGGGTCCGCCGTGTACAGAGTTTAGGGGTGCGCTATGTACAGAGAGTAGAGTTTAGGGGTGCGCTATGTACAGAATGCAGAGTTTAAGGGTCCGCTATGTACAGAGTGTAGAGTTTAGGGGTGCGCTATGTGCAGGGTGTACAAGCCCCTCTCCCCCCGCCACTCAGCAAAGCTGTTCCTTGAAGTGACAGCGGGGGGTGGGGACCCGGAGGTGGCAGAATGGAGTCCCGCCACGTTGCGGCAGTAAAAGCGGGTGCGAGGGCCACATGACGAGGCCTGGAGGGGCCGGATTCAGCCAGGCCTTGGGCCCTGCGTTGGACACATGCATCTTAGAGTCAGCTCAGTACAAGAGCGCCCCCCAGTGGAAGGATTTCCCAATCACTAATGACGATGGTTGAATGTTGCAGGGAACACGGCTCTGACCGCCGCCAACCTCCTCTTCGAAATGCTCTGCGTTCTCCCCAACGTGAAGACCTTCTAAGGAAGTAAACGACCGAGACCGGCCAGCAGGCGGCGCCCCGACAAGGAGAGAACCCCGAAAAGAAAGAAAGATGCTTTGCTGCCGGACTCCCGATCTTTACACATCGCGCACGATCCCTGGAAACCTCGACTCGAAAAAATAGCTGGCCAATCAGATTTCGCTTTGCTTCACCGAACGCCAAGAGCCGGAACCGGGCTCTCGGGAACGCACACCGCGCTGTTGTTTTTATTCTTTTTAATTCTGTGGCTTTGATTAAAAATAAATAAAAAAATGTAAGTTTTTGTTCAGACACTTCCTGTTGTAAGGTGACAACACTGCCGCCGTCTCCCGAATGTACTCCTGCGTTGTCACCCTCTCTCATATGCGCCCCCTGGTGGAGGCGACACAAGGCATCGCTCCGGAAAAGTCACGGAACGGCTTTCCTGCCCCATCGTCCCCGGGAACGACCAAGCTGTCCCCCTCTGAGCCCCAACATAGCAACAGACACAGAAAGAACGTGCTGCATGGAAGATGAACGTGTACACATGTGGGGGGTGGGGTGTCTCTTATGTACACTGCGAGCTTCTCACAATGTGCATTAGAAGCTGCAGCAAGTCAGATAGAGCTCCGCCTCATTTCCTGGCTGGAAGGGGGGGGGGGGGGAGGGGACACCCACCATCATCTATCACTGACCCCTCCCCCCCACCTGACCATCCCTGGCTCCGCCCTTTTCATTCATTAGCCTTCATTTCCTCCAATCATAGAGGCAGGGGTAGACTGACCATTCGGGCACTCCCTGAGGGCCCCATGCCACTAGGGGGCCCTCCCATCAGGGTTGCCAGTCTCAGTAAAACCAGGGACAGCATGTCAAAATCTCCTCCCGCATATTACACACCCCCCCCCCCACTGTAACATGCAGGGGGTCCAGAACTGTTAGGGGGTGTCTGTGTAACAAACTATGGGGGGCTGTGTAATGTAGAAGGGTCCAGAGGTGCAGGGTGCCGTGTAATGTAAAGGGGTCCAGAGGCGCAGGGTGCCGTGTAATGTAAAGGGGTCCAGAGGCGCAGGGTGCCGTGTAATGTAAAGGGGTCCAGAGGTGCAGGGTGCCGTGTAATGTAAAGGGGCCCAGGGTGCCGTGTAATGTAAAGGGGTCCAGCGGTGCAGGGTGCTGTGTAATGTAAAGGGGTCCAGTGGTGCAGGGTGCCGTGTAATGTAAAGGGGTCCAGTGGTGCAGGGTGCTGTGTAATGTAAAGGGGTCCAGTGGTGCAGGGTGCTGTGTAATGTAAAGGGGTCCAGTGGTGCAGGGTGCTGTGTAATGTAAAGGGGTCCAGTGGTGCAGGGTGCTGTGTAATGTAAAGGGGTCCAGAGGTGCAGGGTGCTGTGTAATGTAAAGGGGTCCAGAGGTGCAGGGTGCCGTGTAATGTAAAGGGGTCCAGTGGTGCAGGGTGCTGTGTAATGTAAAGGGGTCCAGAGGTGCAGGGTGCCGTGTAATGTAAAGGGGTCCAGAGGTGCAGGGTGCTGTGTAATGTAAAGGGGTCCAGAGGTGCAGGGTGCTGTGTAATGTAAAGGGGTCCAGTGGTGCAGGGTGCCGTGTAATGTAAAGGGGTCCAGAGGCGCAGGGTGCCGTGTAATGTAAAGGGGTCCAGAGGTGCAGGGTGCCGTGTAATGTAAAGGGGCCCAGGGTGCCGTGTAATGTAAAGGGGTCCAGCGGTGCAGGGTGCCGTGTAATGTAAAGGGGTCCAGTGGTGCAGGGTGCCGTGTAATGTAAAGGGGTCCAGTGGTGCAGGGTGCTGTGTAATGTAAAGGGGTCCAGAGGTGCAGGGTGCCGTGTAATGTAAAGGGGTCCAGTGGTGCAGGGTGCTGTGTAATGTAAAGGGGTCCAGAGGTGCAGGGTGCCGTGTAATGTAAAGGGGTCCAGAGGTGCAGGGTGCTGTGTAATGTAAAGGGGTCCAGAGGTGCAGGGTGCTGTGTAATGTAAAGGGGTCCAGTGGTGCAGGGTGCTGTGTAATGTAAAGGGGTCCAGTGGTGCAGGGTGCCGTGTAATGTAAAGGGGTCCAGAGGTGCAGGATGCCGTGTAATGTAAAGGGGTCCAGCGGTCACATGATACGGACTAAGCCCCGCCCCTCCTCTAGGCAATTAAAAAGGTTGAGAGCTTTCCACTTCCTGTTACCAATGACACCACGCCATACGTCACACGGTAAAATAGTTTATTTCAGAGTTCAATGCAGTAATATTCTTAAACAAAAATAAAACATAAAAAATACAAATGACCTTATAAGTTAAATTATATAAAAAAAAAAAAAAAAAAAAAAAAAACACTAAAATAAATTATTTTCTAAAAAAAAAAAAAAGTGCAAAGTCTTTTGCCAGAAATAATTGAATATTCATCGATTTTTTAGTGTTTTTATTTCTCCTGTTAAAAAGGGGAAAATTTCGGCACGGGGGGGAGGAGTTAAAGCATATTAATGCCCATGAAAAGGGGAGGGGTGAAGGGTAAGAAAATGTCGTAGACACCCTTTCTGCACCGGAGGCCCCACCCACAAGACGGGTGAACATGCAGGGAGAGCCAATCAAAAAACGTTCTGTAATTACTCAATGACAGCGACTTCATCACATTTCCAGTTCATGTAAAAAGTTGCGTTGCCAATTGTGGGACAGCGAAAGTCTGTGCTGCTCCGCCCCGCGCGGCTTCGTCTGTGAAGCTTTGTGCACACACAAAACGTACGCCGGACTCAAAACTGTAAAAAAAAAAAGTGCGCCCCCGGGGTCAGGTCACCCTACAGACTGGAGTCCTCACCCCATAATTCAGGTGAGCCCAGGAAGCAAATAATAAATACAGGAAGAAAAAAAAAAATGAAGGAGCAAGAAGGGAAAGGGTACGGAAAAAGAGGAAAGGGAAGAAGAAAGAAGGGTACGGGAAGAGGGGTACGGGATAAAGGACGAAGGATACGGGATGAAGAATATTGGAAGAAGGACACAGGAAGAAGTATACGGGAAGGACGAAGGACACAGGAAGAAGTATACGGGAAGGACGAAGGACACAGGAAGAAGGATACGGGAAGGACGAAGGACACAGGAAGAAGTATACGGGAAGGACGAAGGACACAGGAAGAAGGATACGGGAAGGACGAAGGACACAGGAAGAAGTATACGGGAAGGACGAAGGACACAGGAAGAAGTATACGGGAAGGACGAAGGACACAGGAAGAAGTATACGGGAAGAATGATACAGGAAGAGGGAAGAAGGATACGGGAAGAAGGAAGAAGGATACAGGAAGAAGGATACGGGAAGAACGATGAAACATCAGATCAGCATGTCATGAAAACTCAGCAGGAAAATGTTTTTTTATATCCAGGAAAGAAGCCGTCTGGGGGCGGAGGGTCGGTGCCGTCTGGGGGCGGAGGGTCGGTGCCGTCTGGGGGCGGAGGTCGGTGCCGTCTGGGGGCGGAGGGTCGGGGTGGGGGCGGAGGGTCGGTGCCGTCTGGGGGCGGAGGGTCGGTGCCGTCTGGGGGCGGAGGGTCGGTGCCGTCTGGGGGCGGAGGGTCGGTGCCGTCTGGGGGCGGAGGGTCGGTGCCGTCTGGGGGCGGAGGGTCGGTGTATGGGGGCGGAGGGTCGGGGTCTGTGAGTGAAAAGTGAAGATGAAGATCCGAGTCCTTAAATCGTACCGACAAAAACTTTGGCATAAATGAGGAAAAACAGGATGATCTTGGACAGTCCTTCGATGACTGGACCGATGTCCTGACTCCCCCCCCCACCCCCCCCCCCCCCCCCCCAACACACAAATAAAAAGCTACATTCAATGGCCGTGTATGAAATGATCCTTATTGGCTCAGATCGTTGAATTCCCTTCAGTCCACACCGCCATTTTTTTTTTCATTTTTAATGTGTGCGGCAAAAAAAGGCAACAAATTGGGGGTACAAATAAAAAACGCACACAGGACCGTTGTCTTGAAATAAAAGGTTTCCTTGCAGCTTGGCGGTTCCTGCAATATTCAGTCAGCAGGTGGCGCCACACAGGTATATTATACCCTCCCCCCCCCCCCCACTACAGTACTTCCTATCTACGAGATTCTACTCAATCGCTACGTTGGACGCGGTGGCGCTAGAGCCGTGAGCAATGTACAGAATGTCCTAATCCATAAACTCTGGAGCAAAAAATAGTTTAAAAATTTTCTATAAAGTGTCTTTTTCCACTGGGACTCCGGTGACCTGAAGGACGAAAAAAAAAAAAAAAGTTCCCGCCTAGCTTTATTGCTCGTCCACAAAAAGTGAACTCAAAACAGCTGCAAGATAATAAAGACTAATAGATGTTATAGAGCGCAGGAGGACTTTGCTTTGCATTGATAATTATTCACTAGGAACCCGGATCCCCCCTCCCCCCCACTTTCTAATCGGGTCTCACTGAGGCCAGACCGACCTCTACAGGTGAATGTTATAGCAAAAGAACAGGAGGGAAGAAGGTTCAAATTTTGGGGAGCTGCACATAGATGTAGTACTCGGGCCCTCCAGCAGGCGGGCTCTTGAGGCAGCAGCACATGGATGCAGTACTTGGACCCTTCAGTAGGTGGGCTTTAGAGGCAGGCGGGCTCTTGAGGCAGCTTCACAAGGATGCAGTACTGGGGTCCTCCAGTAGGTGGGCTTTAGAGGCAGCCTGCCTCTATATGCAGTCCTCAGGCCCTCCAGCAGGCGGGCTCTTGAGGCAGTCCTCAGATCCTCCAGCAGGCGGGCTCTTGAGGCAGTCCTCAGATCCTCCAGCAGGCGGGCTCTTGAGGCAGTCCTCAGATCCTCCAGCAGGCGGGCTCTTGAGGCAGTCCTCAGATCCTCCAGCAGGCGGGCTCTTGAGGCAGTCCTCAGATCCTCCAGCAGGCGGGCTCTTGAGGCAGTCCTCAGATCCTCCAGCAGGCGGGCTCTTGAGGCAGTCCTCAGATCCTCCAGCAGGCGGGCTCTTGAGGCAGTCCTCAGATCCTCCAGCAGGCGGGCTCTTGAGGCAGTCCTCAGATCCTCCAGCAGGCGGGCTCTTGAGGCAGTCCTCAGATCCTCCAGCAGGCGGGCTCTTGAGGCAGTCCTCAGATCCTCCAGCAGGCGGGGCTCTTGAGGCAGTCCTCAGATCCTCCAGCAGGCGGGCTCTTGAGGCAGTCCTCAGATCCTCCAGCAGGCGGGCTCTTGAGGCAGTCCTCAGATCCTCCAGCAGGCGGGCTCTTGAGGCAGTCCTCAGATCCTCCAGCAGGCGGGCTCTTGAGGCAGCTGCACATGGATGCACTACTCGGCTCCTCCAGTGGTCGGACTCTTGAGGCAGCAGCATATAAATGCAGTACTCAGGTCTTCCAGTAGGCGGGCTCTTGAGGCAGCAGCATATAAATGCAGTACTCAGGTCTTCCAGTAGGTGGGCTCTTGAGGCAGCAGCATATAAATGCAGTACTCAGGTCCTCCAGCAGGCGGGCTCTTGAGGCAGCTTAAAGCTTTTTTCTTTCTTTTGATTGGATGTAGCTGAAAACAGAACTTAAGACACAAGCAGGCAGTGAGTGGCCTAGTCAATGGCGTCGGTATAGAGCGACCCCCTTTTGGGTCAGTTTCTTGCTCCTGGCAAAAGATTCGGGGGGGGGGGGGGGGGGGGGGGGGGACGCCATTAAAAGCGCATAGATCTCCCTGGCAGGATAAATGTCTTGTGTTCACAGTTTAAAAAAAATAGGGGGGGGGGGGGGGCTGGAGGTCCCTCCCCCCCCGGCGGGTGTTTGTCAGTCAAGCATGGGCCAAGAGGGGATATAAAACCTTTGCAAAGACCCCTCTAAGAGCCGCTCCATCCATAAGGAAAGCTTATTTAATTTCTTTTTGATGTGGCCGGAGCCGGAGCCCAGCGAGATTTTGCGGAGGGAGTCGCAGCCGCCGCCGCCGGGTGAGCAGTGCTCCGCCTCGTCCAGCAGCTTCTCGTCCTCCAGCGTGGACTGCGCCTTGAAGAGGCAGAAGTATTTCTTGTGGCCGTTCAGGGCCAGCACATAGCCGGTGTAATCGCGCTCCAGGAAGTGCTCGTCGTATTGGTAGGCGATGGGGGCGGCGTCCTGGGCGAACTCCAGGAGGTATTCCAGCCATTCCCGGTGCTTCTCCAGGTTCAGGAAGGAGAAGTGGAGGGAACTGCTCCTGAAACGGGAGAAGGCGGAGTCATTACACCGAGATAACGGCATACCAGATATACGGGGCCAATCAATTCACAGGGACACGCCCCTGATCAGCGCCACAGCCAATCAGGAGACAGATATCATGATTGGATCGGCTTCAAAGTGTGAAACATCACATGGCCGTTGTATGATTTCCCGTGCCCACCTTCTGCTGTACTTACCTAGACCAGCGATCTTCAATGTGACCTTCTAAGCACCCCGGGCCCATCCAGCTGCTCCCATCTCACCCCAGTGCCATCTAGAGTCTCCCATCTCACCCCAGTGCCATCTAGAGTCTCCCATCTCACCCCAGTGCCCATCCAGCGTCTCCCATCTCACCCCAGTGCCATCTAGAGTCTCCCATCTCACCCCAGTGCCATCTAGCGGCTCCCATCTCACCCCAGTGCCATCTAGAGTCTCCCATCTCACCCCAGTGCCATCTAGAGTCTCCCATCTCACCCCAGTGCCATCTAGCGGCTCCCATCTCACCCCGGCCATCTCCCATCTCACCCCAGTGCCATCTAGCGGCTCCCATCTCACCCCAGTGCCATCTAGCGGCTCCCATCTCACCCCAGTGCCATCTAGCGGCTCCCATCTCACCCCAGTGCCATCTAGCGGCTCCCATCTCACCCCAGTGCCATCTAGCGGCTCCCATCTCACCCCAGTGCCATCTAGCGGCTCCCATCTCACCCCAGTGCCATCTAGCGGCTCCCATCTCACCCCAGTGCCATCTAGCGGCTCCCATCTCACCCCAGTGCCATCTAGCGGCTCCCATCTCACCCCAGTGCCATCTAGCGGCTCCCCTTCTCACCCCAGTGCCCATCTAGCGTCTCCTATCTCACCCCAGTGCCCATCTAGCGTCTCCCATCTCACCCCAGTGCCCATCTAGCGTCTCCCATCTCACCCCAGTGCCCACCTAGCGTCTCCCATCTCACCCCAGTGCCCACCTAGCGTCTCCCATCTCACCCCTGTGCCACCTAGCGTCTCCCATCTCACCCCTGTGCCACCTAGCGTCTCCCATCTCACCCCTGTGCCACCTAGCGTCTCCCATCTCACCCCTGTGCCACCTAGCGTCTCCCATCTCACCCCTGTGCCACCTAGCGTCTCCCATCTCACCCCTGTGCCACCTAGCGTCTCCCATCTCACCCCTGTGCCACCTAGCGTCTCCCATCTCACCCCTGTGCCACCTAGCGTCTCCCATCTCACCCCTGTGCCACCTAGCGTCTCCCATCTCACCCCTGTGCCACCTAGCGTCTCCCATCTCACCCCTGTGCCACCTAGCGTCTCCCATCTCACCCCTGTGCCACCTAGCGTCTCCCATCACCCCTGCCACCAGCGTCTCCCCTCACCCCAGTGCCACCTAGCGTCTCCCATCTCACCCCTGTGCCACCTAGCGTCTCCCATCTCACCCCTGTGCCACCTAGCGTCTCCCATCTCACCCCTGTGCCACCTAGCGTCTCCCATCTCACCCCTGCCCCCCCCCCGGTGCCACCTAGCGTCTCCCATCTCACCCCTGTGCCACCTAGCGTCTCCCATCTCACCCCTGTGCCACCTAGCGTCTCCCATCTCACCCCAGTGCCACCTAGCGTCTCCCATCTCACCCCAGTGCCACCTAGCGTCTCCCATCTCACCCCAGTGCCACCTAGCGTCTCCTATCTCACCCCAGTGCCACCTAGCGTCTCCTATCTCACCCCAGTGCCACCTAGCGTCTCCTATCTCACCCCAGTATCAGAGACTCCAAGTGATATCTTTTCAGACACACAGACCTCGTCTTCCTCAAGAATGGATTTCCTTTTACTTTGGCGAGATTTTCTCTTACTTCCTGTTGCGTCTCTTGAACAGTCAGTAAAGGGAAAGCATCCAAGATATAAAAAATATAAATATTTGGATAAGAATTCCCAAGTTTACTCATAACCCTTGCAATAGCAGACAATCATTGGTCAATGCAGTCATGTGACATCGCTGACCACAGAGAAACGACTGAGGTTCCCTCTTCTGGTAAGGTGTCCCAGAAGAAACAAGTGCTTCTCATTAGTCGGCGTGGTCATGTGGTCGCACTGACACCACAAGCATGGATGGTGACCACTTACTCCAGGACTTTGTATTGCGGTGTATGAACCACTACATTGTCAGAACAGAGCAATATGGCCGCCATGTGCAGCGGGGTCTGGAGGCGTGGCCAGGATTTGGAGTCAGTTCATGAAAAGGTGAACGTTCCTTTTAAAGCTCCAATATGGCGTCTCCTGCACTCACCCGGTAAACGTGTACACTTCCTGGGCGAACCTCTGCAGCAGGCTGGCCTTGGTGGAGTTGGAGAGGATGAGGACGACGTTCATGTGACCCGGACGCAGCTTGACGAGGTTACTCATATAATTCACATCCGTCAACTCCGTCACCTCCACAAAGCCTTTCCTGGGAACCCTGGGGAGAAAAAAAGGAAATGCAGGATTTCTGGGGTTCACTCAATCTCACAAGTTACCTTCCACGCCTTTTTTTTGCAAAAAAAAAGTGGACGGGACAATGCAGGGAGCAAATGAAACAACGCACTGTTGTGTATCAATATAAATGCTGCACCAAAATCAAAAACAAATGCTAGAGTACCCTCTGCTGGTAGGAGGCGGCATTACCTGGTGCTCTCCCTGCTGTAGCTATGATCCCCTCTGTAGGTGAGAGGCGGCATTACCTGGTGCTCTCCCCTTGATCTATGATCCCCCTCTGTAGGTGAGAGGCGGCATTACCTGGTGCTCTCCCCTTGATCTGAGCCCCCTCTGTAGGTGAGAGTCGGCATTACCTGGTGCTCTCCCCTTGATCTATGATCCCCCTCTGTAGGTGAGAGGCGGCATTACCTGGTGCTCTCCCCTTGATCTGAGCCCCCTCTGTAGGTGAGAGTCGGCATTACCTGGTGCTCTCCCCTTGATCTGAGCCCCCTCTGCAGGTGAAAGGTGGCATTACCTGGTGCTCTCCCCTTGATCTATGAGCCCCCTCTGTAGGTGAGAGGCGGCATTACCTGGTGCTCTCCCCTTGATCTGAGCCCCCTCTGTAGGTGAGAGTCGGCATTACCTGGTGCTCTCCCCTTGATCTGAGCCCCCTCTGCAGGTGAAAGGTGGCATTACCTGGTGCTCTCCCCTTGATCTATGAGCCCCTCTGTAGGTGAGAGGCGGCATTACCTGGTGCTCTCCCCTTGATCTGAGCCCCCTCTGTAGGTGAGAGTCGGCATTACCTGGTGCTCTCCCCTTGATCTGAGCCCCCTCTGCAGGTGAAAGGTGGCATTACCTGGTGCTCTCCCCTTGATCTATGAGCCCCCTCTGTAGGTGAGAGGCGGCATTACCTGGTGCTCTCCCCTTGATCTATGAGCCCCCTCTGTAGGTGAGAGGCGGCATTACTTAGTGCTCTCGCCTTGATCTGAGCCCCCTCTGTAGGTGAGAGGCGGCATTACTTAGTGCTCTCGCCTTGATCTATGAGCCCCCTCTGTAGGTGAGAGGCGGCATTACCTGGTGCTCTCGCCTTGATCTATGAGCCCCTCTGTAGGTGAGAGGCGGCATTACTTAGTGCTCTCGCCTTGATCTATGAGCCCCCTCTGTAGGCGAGAGGCGGCATTACCTGGTGCTCTCCCCTTGATCTGAGCCCCCTCTGTAGGTGAGAGTCGGCATTACCTGGTGCTCTCGCCTTGATCTGAGCCCCCTCTGCAGGTGAGAGTCGGCATTACCTGGTGCTCTCCCCTTGATCTATGAGCCCCCTCTGTAGGTGAGAGGCGGCATTACTTAGTGCTCTCGCCTTGATCTGAGCCCCCTCTGTAGGTGAGAGGCGGCATTACCTGGTGCTCTCGCCTTGATCTGAGCCCCCTCTGCAGGTGAAAGGCGGCATTACCTGGTGCTCTCTTTGCTGTAATTGGCCTCTGAGCTCTTGTCTTTGTCACCCGGCTCTTCTTTGTCGGAAGGAACGGAATTTTGCTCATCGCCGGAGTCACTATATGGCAAATAAGAAATGTAAGGATCAAAACGTTCACATGGAGAACAACTAAAAGGAAACATTGAGTTTAACTTTAAACAGCGAGACGAATGATAAAAAATAGCCAAGTGTTGTTTGTACCACACAGAGAAGGAATAGAGTGCAAAAATGGCCAAATATTATTCACCAGGAGGGCGGGCACACCGGGACAGCCCTGGAAAGCTCAAGTACAATAAAGATCTGCGATATTTATATTATTGGTGTTAATAGAAACATTTTCTATTGCTCTGTATGATACATTTTAACCCTCCTGTCTATACAGACCTCTCAGAGCGCACCGATAGTTTATCCTCCATAGAACTCCATAGAACTCCCAGTTAGAGGGACAACAATGTAAAGTACATACCTGAACGCCTGAACGATGACCGTACCAAACAGGATGAAGAGGGCGGAGAAAATCAGCGACAAAAGTGGCATCATCTCCCTCCTGTACAGAGACCGAGCCGGAGGAGAGGAACAAGAGAGAGGAACAAGAGAGAGGAACAAGAGAGAGGAACAAGAGAGAGGAACAAGAGAGAGGAACAAGAGAGAGGAACAAGAGAGAGGAACATGATGAGACATTCAAAAGGAAATGAGTTACGTTTGTAAAATTATAATCTCACATCAGAACTCGATGCCCAAAACCAAAACTAACTGCAAACAAAATTCCAGGTTTTAAAGTAGAACTAAAAGACCAAAAGGGAGAAGGGAGGGTTATAACTGCTGTAAGGTTTATTTTTGCCCTCTTTGTCCCATCGGGGGAGATTTACCTTCACTTCCTGTCCCATAGCCAAAACAGGAAGTGAGGAAATCCCTTGCAAATTAAAAGGAACTTGTGACCCCATTGGAAGATTTCCCCTCTATTACTTTTCTGGGGAGAACCCAACATTTTAGATTTTCTTTCATTTTTAATGACAATGGTAAAACAGGACAAAGAAAAGAAAAAGAATCCCATGGGGGCACAGGCAGCAATAATAACTGACAGGGGTTCTAATCCACCTTCACGCCATCCAAATTTTTAGAAAGATTGCCTTTAGTTATATCATTTAGGGTGGGTGGAGTATTAAAGTGGAGCTCCACCCCAAAAAATGGAACTTCTTTTCGAAACTCTCCCCCCCTCCGGTGTAACATTTGGCACCTTTCAGGGGAAAGGGGGTGCAGATAACTGTCTAAGACAGGTATTTGTACCCACTTCCGGCAATACTCTCCTGCGGAAGCCCCGCCCCTATGCACCCCCCCCTGCTGTCTTCTGGGAAACACACTGTTCCCAGGAGCGAGCAGGGTCAAGTGACGGCGGGCGGCGCTACTCGCGCAGTAGGGAACCGGGCAGTGACGCCGCAACGCTTCACTTCCTGATTCCCTCACTGAGGATGGCGGCGGGTGCAGCCGAGGGACGAGCGATTGCTCGGCCGCTGACATTGAGGGGGCGCTGGACAGGTAAGCGTCCATATTTTTAAGTCAGCAGCTGCCGTATTTGTAGCCGTTGGTTTTTAAAAAAAAAATTGCCGGAACCTCCGCTTTAAGTGGAGGGGACTAGGGGCAAGCATGGACACGAGACCCCGCCCCCCAACATCAAAGAAGGCAAGGGGAAAGGTAGGGGTGGCTGGAGGACTACAGACCTCCCACCACCAGGTCCCAATCTATGAATCTCCTCTGGATGGAGGGAACAAAAACTGACCGAAATCGGCAGAAGGACATTATTGTGAAGAGTTTGGGGAATCTGTTTCCTGGTGGAAGAAGTGGATCTCGTATGCGGTTCTGAAGGGGATTCAAAAAAAAAAAAAAAAAAGGGAGAACTTACCAGTTATTGTGGAGAACGCTTTCCCACGCATCTGACCAATAGTCAACTCCGGTGTAGATCCAGCGCAAGAAAAAAATCTGCACACAAAAAAAAAAAAAAAAAAAAAAAAAATAAAAAAAAGAAATTCTGTAAAAAACACACACACACACACACACATTTTTTTCACATTTCATTGATTTCTTTTTTTAATTGGTGGATTTTGTAAAAAATAAATAAATTTATGCCACACGATATTGCTGCCGAAAATCTGAACGTTCAGATTCACCCCTCTCCTGCGGGCCCCTGGGTACATTCGTTCGGGCCCCTTACTAGTGTAATGCCTGTACCCACCTGATGGCGGCCCTGTGACCCGACATGTCACTTCTATTACATTGCTGGTCGGCAAGTGGTGAAATGATTCCTTCGTTCTGACTTCACACATTGAACAAGCACCCCCATCTTCCTGCTTGTCCCATTCCCCCCCCCCCATATCGTGTACCTACCGGGGCCAGCTCATCGTTCAGATCAGACAAGTTGGTTTCGGAGGAGAGGACGCTCGGATCTTTCCTCAGGCGGTCCAGGAAGTCGAGCAAAGAGAACTTGTTGTCCTCACTGCCGGTCCAGATGGGAGCCAAAGTCTTATAGACGATTCTACCCGCAGAATTCCTCCGCTCCAGTATGGAAACCTAGCGGGAAAAAAAAAAGGAAGAGTTTCGGTCACAAAGATTCCAAAAAAGAAGCTGGTCTCATGACTTAGTTTTTTTTTTTTTGCTAAAAAAAAAAATTCAAATAACAAATTCCTTTGTGCTGTACATACCGACGCGTGCGCAGAGTGAATGTCCTCCCCCAGAAGAGAGCCGGCGAGCTCCCCCTGGCGCTCTTTGTAGACGTGGACGAATCGCAGCGTGTCTTTGGTGTTGGCGGAAGCAAAAGCCAGGAAGGACTCGTAGGTTTTCCGGAACAGCTCACCCTCCCCCGTCAGCAGAACAACACAGAACCTTCAAAAATATTACGAGAAAGACAAATCAATATAAAAAGGCAAGACTACTATCCCATCCACCATCCCAACCACCAACCCATTCCATCCCTACCGCCATCCCAACCACCCACCATCCCTATCGCTACCACCATCCCTATCGCTACCACCATCCCTATCGCTACCACCATCCCTATCCCTACCACCATCCCTATCCCTACCACCATCCCTATCGCTACCACCATCCCTATCGCTACCACCATCCCTATCGCTACCACCATCCCTATCGCTACCACCATCCCTATCGCTACCACCATCCCTATCCCTACCACCATCCCTATCGCTACCACCATCCCTATCGCTACCACCATCCCTATCCCTACCACCATCCCTATCCCTACCACCATCCCTATCCCTACCACCATCCCTATCGCTACCACCATCCCTATCGCTACCACCATCCCTATCCCTACCACCATCCCTATCGCTACCACCATCCCTATCGCTACCCACCATCCCTACCATCGCTACCCACCATCCCTATCGCTACCACCATCCCTATCCCTACCACCATCCCTATCGCTACCACCCATCCCTATCGCTACCACCATCCCTATCCTACTACCACCATCCCTATCCCTACCACCATCCCTATCCCTACCACCATCCCTATCGCTACCACCATCCCTATCGCTACCACCATCCCTATCGCTACCACCATCCCTATCGCTACCACCATCCCAACCACCCCCCATCCCTATCCCTACCACCATCCCTATCCCTACCACCATCCCTATCCCTACCACCATCCCTATCGCTACCACCATCCCTATCCCTACCACCATCCCTATCCCTACCACCATCCCTATCCCTACCACCATCCCTATCCCTACCACCATCCCTATCCCTACCACCATCCCTATCGCTACCACCATCCCTATCGCTACCACCCGCCATCCCAACCACCCCCCATCCCTATCCCTACCACCATCCCTATCCCTACCACCATCCCTATCCCTACCACCATCCTATCCCTACCACCATCCCTATCCCTACCACCATCCCTATCGCTACCCACCATCCCTATCGCTACCACCATCCCTATCGCTACCACACCCCATCCCCCCACCCTACCTCCCACCATCCCTATCCCTACCACCATCCCTATCCCTACCACCATCCCTATCCCTACCACCATCCCTATCGCTACCAACCATCCCTATCGCTACCACCCCGCTCCATCCCAACCACCCCCCCCCATCCCTACCCTACCACCATCCCTATCCTACCACCATCCCTATCCCTACCACCATCCCTATCGCTACCACCATCCCTATCGCTACCACCATCCCTATCGCTACCACCATCCCTATCGCTACCACCAACCCAAACGCCATCCAACCCACCCCCATCCCTATCCCTAACCACCATCCCTATCCCTACCACCATCCCTATCCTACCCCACCATCCCTATCCCTACCACCATCCCTATCCCTACCACCATCCCTATCCCTACCACCATCCCTATCCCTACCACCATCCCTATCGCTACCACCATCCCTATCGCTACCACCCGCCATCCCAACCACCCCCCATCCCTATCCCTACCACCATCCCTATCCCTACCACCATCCCTATCCCTACCACCACCATCCCTATCCCTACCACCATCCCTATCGCTACCACCATCCCTATCGCTACCACCCGCCATCCCAACCACCCGCCATCCCTATCCCTACCACCATCCCTATCCCTACCACCATCCCTATCCCTACCACCATCCCTATCCCTACCACCATCCCTATCCCTACCACCATCCCTATCGCTACCACCATCCCTATCGCTACCACCACCGCCATCCCAACCCCCCCCCATCCCTATCCCACCACCATCCCATATCCCAACCACCATCCCTATCCCTACCACCATCCCATCCCTACCACCATCCCTATCCCTACCACCATCCCATCCCTACCACCATCCCTATCCCTACCACCATCCCTATCCCTAACCACCATTCCCATCGCTACCACCATCCCTATCGCAACACCTATCCCTATCGCTACCACCATCCCTATCGCTACCACCCATCACCTATCGCTACCACCATCCCTACGCTACCACCAATCCCATCGCTACCACCATCCCATCCCTACCACCAGCCCATGCCAACCACCATCCCATGCACCACCACCATTCCATCCCAACCACCATCCCATCCCTACCAACCACTCCCAACCCTACCATCCATCCCATCCCTACCACCATCCCATCCTACCAGTGATCCCATCCCTACCACCACCCATCCCTACCACCATCCATCCCTAACAACCATCCCTATCGCTATCCACATCCCTATCGCTACCACCATCCCATCCCCTAACCACCATCCCATCCCTACCACCATCCCATCCCTACAGGACCATCCCATCCCTACCACCATCCCATCCCTACCACCATCCCATCCCTACCACCATCCCTATCGATACCCAACCATCCCCTATCGCTACCAACCCCGCCTTCCCAACCACCCCCCATCCCTATCCCTACCACCATCCCTATCCCCTACCACCATCCCTATCCCTACCACCATCTCCTATCCCTACCACCATCCCTATCCTACCACCATCCCTTTATCCCAGACCAGCCCTATCGCTACCACCATCCCATCCCAACCACCTTCCCAATGCCAACCACCATCCATGCCTACCACCATCCCATCCCACCACCATCCCATCCCTACCACCTATCCCAGCCCTACCACCATCCCATCCCTACCACCATCCCATCCCTACCACCATCCCATCCCCTACCACCATCCCATCCTACCACCATCCCACCCTACCCAACCATCCCTATCGGCTACCTACCATCCCATCGCCTACCACCATCCCACCCTACCACCATCCCATCCCTACCACCATCTCCCATCCCTACCACCATCCCATCCCTACCACCATCCCCATCCCTACCACCATCCCATCCCTACCACCATCCCTATCGCTACCACCATCCCTATCGCTACCACCCGCCATCCCAACCACCCCCCATCCCTATCCCTACCACCATCCCTATCCCTACCACCATCCCTATCCCTACCACCATCCCTATCCCTACCACCATCCCTATCCCTACCACCATCCCTATCCCTACCACCATCCCTATCCCTGACCACCATCCCTATCCCTCCACCATCCCCTATCGGGAAGAGAATCCCTATCGCTACCACCATCCCTATCGCTACCACCATCCCTATCGCTACCACCATCCCTATCGCTACCACCATCCCTATCGCTACCACCATCCCTATCGCTACCACCATCCCTATCGCTACCACCATCCCATCCCAACCACCATCCCATGCCAACCACCATCCCATGCCAACCACCATCCCATCCCACCACCATCCCATCCCTACCACCATCCCATCCCTACCACCATCCCATCCCTACCACCATCCCATCCCTACCACCATCCCATCCCTACCACCATCCCATCCCTAACCACCATCCCATCCCACCACCATCCCATCCCTACCACCATCCCATCCCTACCACCATCCCAACCCTACCACCATCCCATCCCAACCACGAGATCCCATCCCAAGGCACCAGATCCCGGTCCCAACCACGATCCCATCCCAAACACCATCCCATCCCAAACACCATCCCATCCCTACCACCATCCCATCCCTACCACCATCCCATCCCTACCACCATCCCATCCCTACCACCATCCCATCCCTACCACCATCCCATCCCTATCCATTTTTTTTTGTCCGCAGCAGAATCAGATCGCAAGGGTGTTCACTCCCAGATTGTCCATCAATGACCATTGATGTACAGGTGGGTCACTGTGGCCGTATGGGTGGACAATCCACCCGCAGTACTTTGAAGGGGGAGCGGTCCTGAAGTGGTTAATGTTCAGTATATGCAAGGCTATAAAAGTCTGTTTGTAGTCATGCTATAGGAAAGGGGGGCTTGAGGTTTGCCATCCGGGGCCCTAGGGACCTCTGGGTCCTTAAATAAAAATAATAAAAAAGGGTTGTCATCTGGGCCCTCAGGGGACCTCCAGGCTCTTTACAGGTGTACTGGTGATCAGGGCAATAGACGGTTGCTAAAAAACTTGGTGACCGATGCCACAATCAATCTGCAATCTGCAGAGACAGGTAAGTATTTCAGCATTCCGTTAGGAACACTTACTAAGAAGATTTTGGCGTTGGAACCGATAATCTAACCGTAGCGGAATGATCGGCGGCAGTAACCGTCTCTATGCGGCGATACTCACTTGCGCTGCCGGTGAGACTTCCGCACGGGACACAGCTCCTGGAACAGCTTCTGATTGGTCAGCCGGGCCGCCAGAAGGAACTTGTTTGTAGAGATGAAGTCGTCAATGACCTGTTTCTTCATTCCTCGGGCCTGAAAAAGAGAGCAGAGCCGATCGTCTCATTATATCCATCGACAGCGATCCGGGATCCTCGCTGAATGTTTATAAATCTATGGGGTCCGTTGTGCAGAACTACACACAGCACATCCCTTATACTATGTTCTTGTTCCTAACTGAGAATATGATGTATTTGGGGGAGGGGGGAAGATTTTTAAAAGATTTCATGGCCTCAACAAGAAAAAATGTTGTGCAGTCGAGTCTTAGCAGCAATAAAGAGAACCTGTGCTTCCCATGTAGGATACAGTAACTGATTTGCTTTAATTACCTCTCTGCAGGTGCACATAGAGGACCCCATTAGGTTCATTCAACAATGGAAGTCAGTGCCCACAAAACACCAAAGTACCTTCTTCCAGGGCCAGGGAGAGGTACGAGATCAGCGGTGGGGTGGGGAGAGGAGATGAGAGGTACGAGATCAGCGGTGGGGAAGAGAAGAGGAGATGAGAGGTACGAGATCAGCGGTGGGGAAGAGAAGAGGAGATGAGAGGTACGAGATCAGCGGTGGGGAAGAGAAGAGGAGATGAGAGGTACGAGATCAGCGGTGGGGAAGAGAAGAGGAGATGAGAGGCACGAGATCAGCGGTGGGGAAGAGAAGAGGAGATGAGAGGCACGAGATCAGCGGTGGGGAGAGGCACGAGATCAGCGGTGGGGAGAGGCACGAGATCAGCGTGGGGGAGAGCACAGATCAGCGGTGGGGAGAGGCACGAGATCAGCGGTGGGGAGAGGCACGAGATCAGCGGTGGGGAGAGGCACGAGATCAGCGGTGGGGAGAGGCACGAGATCAGCGGTGGGGAGAGGCACGAGATCAGCGGTGGGGAGAGGCACGAGATCAGCGGTGGGGAGAGGCACGAGATCAGCGGTGGGGAGAGGCACGAGATCAGCGGTGGGGAGAGGCACGAGATCAGCGTGGGGAGAGGCACGAGATCAGCGGTGGGGAGAGGCACGAGATCAGCGGTGGGGAGAGGCACGAGATCAGCGGTGGGGAGAGGCACAGATCAGCGGTGGGGAGGGCACGAGATCAGCGGTGGAGAGGCACGAGATCAGCGGTGGGGAGAGGCACGAGATCAGCGGTGGGGAGAGGCACGAGATCAGCGGTGGGGAGAGCACGAGATCAGCGGTGGGAGAGGCACGAAGATCAGCGGTGGGGAGAGGCCGAGATCACGGTGGGGAGAGGCACGAGATCAGCGGTGGGGAGAGGCACGAGATCAGCGTGTGGGAGAGGCACGAGATCAGCGGTGGGGGTAGGCACGAGATCAGCGGTGGGAGAGGCACGAGATCAGCGGTGGGAGAGGCACGAGATCAGCGGTGGGGAGAGGCACGAGATCAGCGGTGGGGAGAGCACGAGATCAGCGGTGGGGAGAGGTACGAGATCAACGGTGGGGGGGGGGGGGGGAGGTACGAGATCAGCGGGTGGGGGGGGAGGTACGAGATCAGCGGTGGGGGGGGAGGTACGAGATCAGCGGTGGGGGGGGAGGTACGAGATCAGCGGTGGGGGGGGAGGTACGAGATCAGCGGTGGGGGGGGGAGGTACGAGAATCACGCGGTGGGGGGGGGGGGGGTACGAGCATCACGGTGGGGGGGGAGGTACAGATCACGGTGGGGGGGGTGGTACGAGATCAGCGGTGGGGGGGGGAGGTACGAGATCAGCGGTGGGGGGGGGGAGGTACGAGATCAGGCGGTGGGGGGGGAGGTACGAGATCAGCGGTGGGGGGGGAGGTACGAGAAATCAGCGGTGGGGGGGGGAGGTACGAGAATCAGCGGTGGGGGGGGGAGGTACGAGATCAGCGGTGGGGGGGGGGAGGTACGAAGATCAGCGGTGGGGGGGGGGAGGTACGAGATCAGCGGTGGGGGGGGGGGGGAGTACGAGATCAGAGCGTGGGGGGGGGGGGGGGAGTATAACGCAATCAGCGGTGGGGGGGGGAGGTAAGAGATCAGCGGTGGGGGGGTGGAGGTACGAGATCAGCGGTGGGGGGGGGAGGTACGAGATCTTGCCAGCGGTGGTGGGGGGGGGGAGGTACGAGATCAGCGGTGGGGGGGGAGGGGAAGTACGGCCGGGGGGAAACCGCATAAAAGATCATCTGGGGGTGGAGGAATTAGTTCCAGCGGTCACAGCGAATCGGTGGGGGGGGGGTAGAGGCGGGGGGGGGAGGTACGAGATCAAACGGGTTGGGGGGGATACGAGATCAGAGTCCGGTGGGGGGGGGAGGTAACGAGAATCAGCAACGGT
>JAJQKJ010001459.1:80000-83805 GCA_029574335.1 Rana kukunoris | reverse complement strand
AATAATAATATCCATTATCTGTAACAGAGTGCTTTGCTTTGGTAAGAAGTCTGCCTCATAACACTGCAATGAACTCATACATGTGTAGTTCCCATGGTCTGTTTCTGGTCACTACTTGAGTTGCGTAAACATGTTGGCAGCATCTGTTTTTTGGAATTAGTTCAATTTTCAAGGGTTTAATGTTTTGTTTTTAACTATGAGATAAGCCTGTTGAGTAAAGTCAAAGGTTTTATATGCTAGCAGTACTACGCTACCTTCAAGTCACACATATGAGGAAAAATATGATTCTTCATATAAACAAATTGCAATATTTTAAGTAGACTTTTTGTTTTATATATATATATATATATATATATATATATATATATATATATATATATATATATATTCATGCCTCACAATAAGTTGCCTTATGTAATAGCTAGGACTGGGTTTCTTCTCTGGCCCTGTTATTGCCACCTGCTCTTAAAGGAACCATGCCGACTAAGCTGATTGCTGTTACTACAGATAGGCAACGCTGTATCCTGGCCTAGGCCAACAAGGCCCAGCCCTAGGGCAGCACTTTACAGGGGGGCAGCACAGCCGGCTTGTGCTACACTGCAAGTGTAGTGCCAGTCTTATGGGGTGGACTGGGCTGAGAGGCAAATTAGTGTAGCACCCCCATAAAGTGGACACACTGCTTCCGGTATGTGGGCTGCCAGCATTCTGCAACTGTGGGGGGCCGCTTCTAATTTTGACTGTCCTATCATCCTGTACCACAAACCTTCCTCACTGTGCTATATGTTTCTTCTACACCGTTGACATGGTTATATCTTCTTTGTTCTCTCCATAAAATTATCAGAAATTTGTGCTTAACCACTTCCCTACCCGGCCATAGGGGATTGACGTCATGGTCATCCCCTCGTCGATGAGACTGGACGTTGCACAACGTCCTGTCTTCACGGCGTTCTAGGGCGCACACGCGCGCACCCACGGCACCACTCGCAGTCCCGCGCGGGCCGCGATTGCCGCCAGGCACCCGCGATTTCCGGCAATCACGTCAGGAGTGTGGATCTGTATGTGTAAACACACAGATCCACCTCCTATCAGCGGTGAGGAGACTGATGTGTGTTCCCAGTACAGAGGAACACACATCAGTCTCCTCCCCCTGTGAGTCCCCCTCCCCCTACAGTTAGAACATACTTTAGGACACATTTTAACCCCTTCAGCGCCCCCTAGTGTTAACCCCTTCCCTGCCAGTCACATTTACACAGTAATCAGTGCAGTTTTATAGCATTAATCGCTGTGTAAATGTGAATGGTCCCAAAAACGTGTCAAAAGTGTCCAATATGTCCGCCGCAATGTCACGGTCACAAAAAAAAAACGCAGATCGCCGCCATTACTAGTAAAAAAAAGAAAAAAAAAATGGCATAAATCTATCACCTATTTTGTAGACGCTATAACTTTTGTGCAAACCAATCAATATACGATTATTGCGCTTTTTTTTTTTTACCAAAAATACGTATAGGTCTAAACTGAGGGGGAAATTTTTTTTTTTTTTTAAATATTGTGATATGTATTAAATAAAAAGCAAAAAATATTGTGTTTTTTTTTAAATTGTCGCTCTTCTTTTGTTTATAGCGCAAAAAATAAAAACCGCAGAGATGATCAAATACCACTAAAAGAAAGCTCTATTTGTGTGGGGGAAAAAACATAATGATTTAATTTGGGTACAGTGTTGCCTGACCGCGCAATTGTCATTCAAAGTGCAACAACGTTGAAAACTAAAAATTAGTCTGGGCAGGAAGGGGGTGAAAAGGCCCTGTATGGAAGGGGTTAAAGTAGAACTATAGGCAACACTTTTTGTTTTAATTTTGGATAGAGTAAGCCCCTGTCAGTTTATTTTTTACCATCCCTGTCCCATTGCAGAGATTTCCCTTCACTTGCTGCCCCATAGCTAAATCAGGCTGGGTTCACACTACGATTTTCCCGTCCGTCAGCCGCATACGATTTCAGTTTTGAAAACGTACGGGCCCTTATGGGAAAACGCATACATAGACAATGCATTGCAAATCGTATGCACTCAGATGCATCCGGGTGCGTACGATTTGCTGGCAAAACGTTTTTTAACAGTACACAAAACCGTGTTCGACCACGGTTTTGAGTCAGTTTTTGAAACCGTATGGCAAACGCATACGTTTTTTTTAACATGAAAGTCAATGGAAAACGCACATATGTGCGTTTCCATACGTATAAACTGTATGGGTTTTTCATCTGCACATGCACATTTTCATGGGAAAAAGGACCTCCCACCCTACTCCACCCACTTCCTCCTTCCAGAAGTCTCAGGAAGAACAGTGACGTCTAAAGGACACTGCAGCCATCTTTCTCCACCTTGTGAAGTTTTTATCTGTGAGTACTGGTTTCCATTTTGTTATTTACGTCATCATTAACCCATGCATAGTCACCATACTGTCCCAATAGCCCTATAATTACAGAGTATCTTGATATATAGGCGATTTTGTGGAAACTTTGCATTTTTCTGCTGATGCACATGGTGGGAGTAGTAGTGGTGTAGATTGCATGTGATGCACATGGTGGGAGTAGTAGTGGTGTAGATTGCATGTGATGCACATGGTGGGAGTAGTAGTGGTGTAGATTGCATGTGATGCACATGGTGGGAGTAGTAGTGGTGTAGATTGCATGCACATGGTGGTGTGGATTGCATGTGATGCACATGGTGGGAGTATTAGCGGTGTAGATTGCATGTGATGCACATGGTGGGAGTAGTAGTGGTGTAGATTAGGTACCCCTAAATGTACATAGGTGCCCCTATGTTTAGGTGGATAGGCTTAACATTTAACCCTTAAATCATTATATATATTGTTTGATGAACCTGCTGTCTCCATTCCAACACATAGGGCCAGATTCAGGAACACTTGCGCTGGAGTATTTCGATATGCGCCGCGTAACTGTGATGATGCGCCGTCGTTTCTATGTGCCCGTACCCACCAAACTAGATGCGCCAAATAACGGGTCATTTGCGACCGGCGGAACGTTCCGACGCCAGAGTATCGTCAGCGCTTAATTTCGCTGGGCGCATCAGTCGCGCCTATTGATTTCCCCTGCAAATATGCAAATGAGGGATTTTTCACAATTCACGAACGGATTAGCACCATACGCTGGCTACATGCGCCGCGCGTATCTCGTCCGTCCGGCGCAAAGTTATTTCTACAAAAGGCTGCTTTATCTTTACTCCAGACGGTCACAGGTCAGCAGGAGAGCAGCTACAGCAGCGTTACCGACGATAAGAGCTAGCTGAGCACCCCCACTTGCAGGACAACCCCTCTGTCCATGCTTGTCTGTCAAATATTACAGCCATGGAGGAAGACATCATAGGTCTCCATAGCCGAGATGACGGCTGACAGCTCCTGGCCATTAAAGTTCAGCTTTCTCCTGTGTGTTTGCGGGGAACGGGAGCAGCCATCTCAGAACAAAAGTAACATCACTGCGGGGAGGGGGAGCAGGATATACTTTAGTGCCAGGATGGCGCTTCTACGGGCGCATTTAAATGCCCAACGGAACGCATTGCGCTGACGTTTCCCGTGAAGTGGTGCCGACGGAAGTTGTGAGCATGCGCACAAAGGGGGCGAGTGGAGCCTCACTCACTGCGCATGCTCCGTGGTTGATGCGCTGAACGTAAGCCTCTGCGCTGGGCTCCGCCCATCATTTACATATGATCACACCCACTTCCCCTTGCGTCGGGTTACGCCAGCGCATTATCGTTACTCTGGCGCAAGTTTACGCGCAACTGCTATGTGAATAA